>JAJIYU010003447.1:0-26826 GCA_030144865.1 Tinospora cordifolia
CTTTTATTAATAAAGAAGTTGAATTTTTCTTTACCTTTAATTGCCTTGATTTTTATTTGTACTATTGAATTTACTCTAAGGCAAGTGGTATTGAAAAATAGAAAGTCAAGTATGTGTCGCTTGTAAAGTAACATCGGCCCGACCCGCCAATTGGTTAAGTCCACCGTCAAAATAATGGTGGTTGTCCAAAACTCAAAGAACGTGGGGGTTGGGGTATTACAATATCACATCCTAGTTATCTAAAAAATTCTTTGATATTTTTTTTGGTTTCAAGTGTGTTCTTCAACTTCGATCACTTGTATGAGTTGGTGGGATAACCTCCAGATTAGGTGGCAAGATGGAGTCTGCTTAAATAACCGACCTTTCTCGAACGAGATAACCCATCTCTTTTTTAATATTTAGTTTTACTCGGAACAGGGCTTACCCACTATTAGCTCAACTTGTAATCTTCATATCCAAACAAAGCAGTTAAAACATATATATAAAATTTTTGAAAAGAGACTTGGTTATTCAAAAACAATTTCAACCCAAAAAATAGGAGGTAGAGCATAACTTATAGTTCTAACTCATCTTTGACACCACATTTAGCATCTTAGTAAACATTTTTCTCAGTGAGCTACAACTTAAACATTTTTTTCAGTAGTTCTACTAACTAAGCTCTGATACCACTCTATAAAACCCTAGTACCCAAATCTTTCACAATTAATATGTTTGTCTCATAGTTAGGGATGCAAGTGCAGTTGCTCCTAATTTTGTCACTTTTCACTATTCAGGAACTAAACTATTACTATTTCTCACATCAATCATCTAATCTCCTAGTTGCACCAGGCTATATCCCAAAGTACGAAAAGTGTATAAATAAACTGGCTTAGAAACAAATTAACAATAACCTTGAGATCATATAATAACTAAAAAAATACTTTAATTTAATATCAAAATTAAAAACAAATCAGTGGGTCCCATTGCCGAGTTTCAATAAAAACAACTAATCTCTTGTCCAGTGGCCGACTTCCAATTAATAAACAAAACTAAATATGGTGGGTCATATGCCCTACACTGAAAAATAGAAAATAAAGTTCATTTCGTACAACATCCTCAATTGTAAGGTATACTACTATTAATGATTGTTTCCATATTGCTTGTCAACACAAGTATCTTCAAAAGAAGAGTGAGTGGGGTGAGCTTAAGAGCTCAATAGATCATACATAGTACATCTCAAGTATTATTGTAACACCCCAACCTCCGTACCTTTAAGCATTGGACACGACCACCATTCTCTTGACGGTGGACTAAACCAAACGGCGGGCCGGGTTGGTGTTACTTTACAAGTGACACACATTTGACTTTCGTTCTATTTCAATTATTTCATGCCTTGATTGTATTTAACAGAACATAACTTAAATTTAAGAATTTAATAAGGCAATAGTATAGGAAATAACTAAAATTCATAAACTCAATTAATTAAATAAAATTGAGTACATAATTTGATCTTGAAGAAAAACTGTTACAACAGAAGATTCAAAACTTGGGCAACCTGCCCTTACATAGAAATTTAAAACTTTTTAAATAAAAGAACCTAACTAATTTTCATGGTCTTCATGTAAATCAATTACCTGAAAAATAGAAGGAAGGGGTGAGCACATAACCCAGTGGATCTTTCTGAACATCTAAATCATTATTTCAATTCAAACAAACCAAGCATTGCAGTCCATCATCGCGTCGGTACGTGGATTAAATCATTATTTAATGTTTTCTTAGTGATAAAACACACAATATCGGATTAAACCATTGATGCAGCATATTAAAAACATGAATCATTAAATATTTATTCATGGCACAATTCATGTATAAAATGCATCAATATTCTTAATTTCTAAACATGCATAACATGTATATTCATGGCATATCAAATAAATAAAGCATGCATATTAAAACATATACTCAATCAATCATCTTCAAAACATTATCACACATGCAAGACTTATTCAAATTAAAATAAAGAATTAGAAGTTAGAAGTCACTTGCACCTAAAATACGTCTCTTCTGCACACCTCTGAAATCTAGCAGAGTTCCGTTACTTCAGGGCTTCCAAACACTCAAGAACTCTCAAGACACTCAAGAACACTCAAGAAGAATCTCCAAACCAAGAACTTCTCACACTCAAGAGGGAAAAGAATGGTGAGAAGGAGAGCCAAGAAGAGGGCTTAGAGAAAAAAGATGACAATTCAACTCTTGTTTCTTGGGATGAGATGAATTGTGAGCATGGGGGGGTGTTCATATAGAGTTCAAAAGGGTAGAGAATGACAAGTTTGTGGTGTCATCTTGTGGGAAACTTGCCAATTCTTCAAAATTTCGTGCCCCCAAAGCATAGGAAAATAGCAAGTGAGTTTGGAATTTGGAAACCAAGTTTTTAAAATTTTTTGAGTATTTTTTCAAATTTTTTTGCTATTTTTCGATTTTAATTGGAGCAAACGATCCTAACTGTCGGATCGTTTTCAATCATAGCAGCAGATTTTCGATCTGGCGGGTTGCATCTGAGTGGTTGGATCTTCTTCGAGTGTGGTGTCTAGTTCGCGATGGATCGAGATGCGTATCTCTGGGCCGTCGGATGTGCATCGATAGTGGTGTGCGGTTTCCGATGGATTGGAGTTCGTCTTTTTGGGCCGTCGGATGTACATCGATTGCTGTGTGGTTCGCGATCGTGATCAATAAAACTATCCTAGGCCGTCCGATCTTCCTTGATCGCTATACGTTTGCGATTAACAAATGGGCCTTCGACTTGGATCGTCTGATGAACCTCGAGTAATGCATTGGTTCTCGATCGATCATAGATGTCTCAAATCTGGGCCATCAGATCGTCCTCGAGCGCTATATTTTTGCAATTTTCGAATTCGCCTGGTTTGTGAGCCGTTGGATCTGATGGATTGATCGTGGCCATTGGATCATGCTGATCTGGTGCTCCTGGGCATTGTTTTGGGCTTTGATTGTGACTGTGAGATGGTAGATCGTGCAGATGATGTGTTTCTGGCCGTTGGATGCAGTTTCCAATTACCAAATTTGATTTCTAATGTTGCTATTATCTGAAAATTGCCAATTGGACACTTTCTAATTGATGAAAACTTGGTTTTATTGCACAAATCATTCTATTTTATGGTCTTACTAATATTTTTCCCTTTCTAATTATTTAATATTGCATTTATTATATATTTTTCTATTTCTTTAATATCTTTAATGCCAATAATTAAATAATCTACAATTTCCATTTTCATATATTTTTATTTATTTCATATTTCATTTTTAGATAATAATTTATGTAATTATAAATTAATATTTATATAATGTTTTATTTATTTTAAAAAATATACGTATACTGCATTTTTATTTAATTATATAAATTTTTCTATGTACATATTCCTGTAATATATAGTATTAACATTTGTTATGCTAACACCCACCTTATTCATACACACATTAACCTATATGTGTATATATACTTTATTTCTATTTATTTATTTCTTAAGTAACTCTTTTAATTTGACATTTTTATTTAAATATCAAATTAAGGTTTTATTGGCCTATTTTATTTTATATCTAAATATTTTATATTATTTTTCATTTTCTAACCCATAATTTGCACCTAAAGATGTCTTAAAATTTTTAAAATTATTTTCACTTGACTTATTTTATTTAATTTCTTTAAACTTATTTATCTTTAATTATTTGACAAAATTTTGGGTTATTACAATTGTTAAAGTAAAAAATACAAAACATTCACACAATTGTCAAATAGTAGGCTATTCACATAGTTCAATTGCTCATGGTTGTCGTTAAGATCGAAAAGACCTTCCTCGGTATCCCCCTATTAGTCTAAAATATCGGAAGTAACACCTAGAAGCCAATTACCTATTCAGAACCCTATCTTAAGAGTGAAGTCTCAACTCGATTATCAATTCCATCTTACTACTGCCACATTAATATCAACATTCGCCTTGGGTTGGAGACACCCACAATGACATTAGACTACTGCCACAATATCAGTATCACCAACAGGTACATGGTTAAATTTCTTAATCATTTTTGTTAAGTGAAATTGGCATACTCAACCGTGTCAATATTCCAAGATATGAACAAGTAACATACTTTGATAAATTGTAAGTCATGCATAAGATCACATGCATCATGCTAATTCTCACGAAGTACATATGACATGTCTTCTAAATAGTATTTAGCACTCATGAGTCACATAACATGCTATCAAAGTAGAACAAACAAGCAATCGTCTAAACAACTGTTAATCACACCTCTAGCATGCTTCTAAACATTTAGTAAGGATAAGCAATCAACCAAACTTCACATTTAGAATCAAAATAATACTAAAGAGTATGGGTATTCATCTTCATCTTTGACTTCTAAATTCTTCTTGTCCTTACATCATTATTCTAAGCCTTCTTAAGCCTTCAACCTTCTATCATCACTCAAGGAGAGAATAAGGATACTCTTTTTCTCTTGAGCTAGAAGAGAACTAATAAGAAAATGAAGAAGAGAAGAATAAGTAGCCTCTCGTTCTCTTGAGCTAGAAGAGAACTAAGAAGAAAATAAAGAAGAAAAAAATGAGATGGGATGGTTTGAGGGGAAGGGAAGGGTGGTATTTATAAGCACTTGCCCATATGCATCATGTGATTTTGCTTGGTTCATATAACTTGCTTGCCCACATGCTTCATGTGACTTGCTAACTCATTCATGTTTATACCATTTCTCACAAGTTTTAAATGAGATTTGAGGGATCCAATGATGGATTCAAAAGAACAAGTTACTCAAAAGCATACATGAAAACAGGTAGGAAATGACAACATGTGTTAAATGATTCATACTAAAAATTCGTGATTTTGTGCACCTAGGTGAAATGGGAATAGCACTAATAGCAAATGATTTGATACACTCATTGATTCTTGATGCACCAAAGGTAAGGATAACTATACTTCTACCCTCTTGATTATTTAGATATACATGTACAATAATTGTGATAAAATACCATTGCACTTAAATGTATATCGTGTGATAGTTAATATGTTTATTGTTAGATGTTAGTATAAATGAAATACCTTAGAAAGGTAAGTAGGTGGTGAGTTTAAGGCATAATGGATTAAATCAGATCAACTACAAATTTTAGGACGTAGGTTAGAAATAAGAATGTATATGAAAACCTTGTGTGTCCAGAATATGAGATGTAACACCTTGCCTCCCCCATGTGGCCCACAACAACTAATTTTCGATTTCGGAGGATGCAATTTACTAAAATGCCTTGAACCTAAATAGTCAGCACGTTATTGTTACGTGTAAAGTATAACATCAATCATTGTGGGCCACCTGAGAGACAATGCATCACTTTATCTATTTTTTTTTCTATCTTTGTACTGTCCCAACTCTATGAAACTTCCTGTGACATGTCAACTCATATGAATTTTCTGTATAACACTTTGAAACCTTTGAGTGAAATAAATCAATATCATTTAATTGAAAATCAACTTTACATTCCATAGTTACAAGGATCTTTGAATTTATTCAGTAAAATGACCTTGAACTAAAAAGAAAAACTGGGCATACCCGATTAACAAACTAATCAAAAGTAAAATTTTGAATAAAATTGACAAGGTAAACTTCCACAAGTCACACAACTCATGATCACTGGTTTCTTAAAATTGTTAAAAAAGGGGGTGAGCTCAAGAGCCTAGTGGATCATCCCAAAATATTTAAATCATTATTTCAATTAAATAAAACATACATGTTAAACATTTTCATATATTAGGTGATTCAAATAGTAACTTGTTGTAATATCCTACATCGGTATGACTCTAGGAGGATTCTTGGGTTAAATATGCATTCAAGGGTAGGGAGACTCGGGTTCAAGTCTTGCCAAGAACAAAATCCTACACCCAATTAGTGGTGGCTAAGGTAGGGATAATATCGGTATGTAGTGGGCTCGGGTTGTTACAAATGGTATCAGAGCTGCTCTGTGTGTACCGGAGGTGTGAATCTCGAAGACGAGATTGCTCCAAAGGGGGTGGATTGTAATATCCTACATTGGTCCAACTCCAGGGGGATTCTGGGGCTAAATGTGCATTTGAGGGTATTTCATTGTGCCGAGCGATTTTAGGAGACTCAGGTTCAAGTCTTACCAAGAACAAAACCTTACACCTAATCAGTGGTAGCTAAGGTAGGGACAATATCGGTACATAGTAGGCTCGGGTTGTTACACTTGTTATCAGTTGACATTAAGACCAAAAAGAATTTGCCTCAATGTTCCAAATATAGGGAGAGAGGTCAATTCAAACGCTTAAACCCTTTATCGGTAAAGTGGGGTCAATCCAAATGCCTAGTTAACAATTCAGGAAGTGGGGTTAATCTGAACACCTAATTCCAATTTAGAAAAACAAAATAATTGGCAAGTCGGGTTTGGGTTGAAACACTCACGATAAAATCCATCATTGTGCCGATACGTGGTTATCATCTTTATTAATCTTTCTTTAGTGACAAATCACAGTAGTAATGGACTAAATCATAAGCATGGTAATCATCATTCATATCAATCTTAGGCATACTAATTATTCATCAATATAACATCAACATACATTCGATTTTAAGTATGCATATTCAAGCATATCATGTAGATTCAAGGCATGTTTCTAAACTAAGCAAGCATACATGCATATAATATTTGAAGCAAAATAATAAGTAAAAATCTAGAAATCATCTCTACCTTGTTGATTTAGTTCCTTCTTGTCCTTATATTGTTATTCCAAGCTTCATGATGCTTCAACCTTCAAGATTAGGACTATTGTATTATTCTTAGTGATTCATATATTTCTAGCACCTTTGAAACATACTCTAATGATTCCTATCTAATATGACCTTCAATTGTGCAAGAAAATCATGTTAGATGGGTCTTAATGTGGTATTGGTTTTGTGTACCTAACTGTTAGTTGCATTGCACATTAACATTAGTATATATATTATATATATATTTTACATGGGTTTAGATAGGAAATAATACATAATTTTTTATAATTAGGTGCATGATCATTTATATATGCATTGCATATATTTTGTAATACCCTAAATTATGAAAAAGGATTTTTAAAAATTATGAAACAAATGTAAAAATATGTGAAACCATGTTTTAAATGCTTGTATTAATGTTTGATAACAAAATAAAATAGTATCATGTATTAGAATTTGGAGAAAAATCTTGGAGAAAATGTTGAAAAAATTTTTGTGTACGACGACCTAGGTCATTAGTGACCGAGGTCATCAGCGACTGCGGTCATCAGATGAGAAATCTGAAAAAAAAAATAGGTCACATGGGTGACCAGGTCTGTAAAGTGCCTACCGCGGTTCGTAGAGTGCCGACCGTGGTCCATAAAGTGCTGACTGTGGTCCACGAAGGAAAATCTGTCTGATGACCGAGGTCCATTTAGATCGGACCTCGGTCTGTGTGAGATCTATATATGCATTTCAAACTCTAATTTTCTCATTTCGCACTGAAATGATTTGAAATTTGAAGGAGACAATAGGAGGGCGATTTGAAGGTGAGATCCTTGATTTCATTTGAGTTTTCTTTAAGATTTGATCTCATCTAGAGTAGTTATCAATGGTTAGTAAATCAAAACGATAGAGATCCGTTTGAGAGCTTTGTGTTGAGGGTTTAGTGGCTAGAAACCAAGCCAAATGTGGTGAGCTGTTGTTCATATCCTTGTGTGTGTGTTTGGACACTAGTGTGGATGGATTTGTGACTGTTGTTTAGTTGTGGAATTGAAGGGGTTGATTTCATTGAAAGGGAATCCCATTTTTAAGGTTTAATCAAGGGGTTTCGGCGAATAGACAACGTAAGCAACCATTCCTTAGATGGTTTTTATGTTTAAATGATTGTTGGGTGTCCAATACACCAGATGTAAGTGTTAAACTGAAATGAGAATCACTATTATAGCGTACACATGTGAAATCCCACTATTGGGTGAGAAATTGTGTGTAGATAGTGGTCCACACAAGACCGACCACAAATGATAGATGCAAATTGTTCTTTTGGAGTGTTTTGTGTACACTCTGAAACATTGAATGATTCCAGACCCCTAGAGTGAGGTGAAAAGAGTATTAGAAGCCCAAAGTAATGTATCACTACCGTCCAATGGTGCAGATTGACGGTATTAGACTGCTGTGCGAGGTGCGACGACCCAGTAGGGTTCCGGCGTGTACAGGTGGGGTTGACTATCTCTTCCTCACTCTTTAGTATTATGCGGATGAAGGATACGAAATATGATCCATGTTTAATACTAGGATATTATGATTAGCTTGGCGTTTGTTGCTTTCTTTGCTTAGGTTAGTGTTTTGAATAAGCATGTTTGTATGTTGCGTGGAATGAAAACTATTATTGTAAAACTAAAGAACATTAAAGGTTTATTAAGAACTCCATGTACTAGGGCGATGGACGGCCACTGGTACATCACGTACATGTTATCCGGTTGTGACTAGGACGTCATCGTGGGTATCCCCAACTAGGCCAAACTGTGAACAATCGTTTCAGACCCTCGAATTCGGAAACTCATGAAGATTTTTCCCTTGGTTTCAGTATCGTCTTGGGTCGTGGTCTCAGAGGTAGACTTCTGTTTTATAGAGATGTCATGCCTGATTGTAACGCCCTTAATGATTTGAAACTGTTTGCATGTTTCGTATGCTCATTTGTATAATGCTATTGATGTGTAGGGGAGATCCACTGGGCTTTCGAGCTCATCCCATTTTTATTTTACAGGTGCTCGTGAGCCTAGCGCTCAGTGAGGATGCAGACCAGAGACTGGAGGATGTATAGAGAAAGAGAGTGATATTTTGTGTTAAATTGTCTTTCTGTTTTTGTACAGTTTTTACGATGTATGTTTTGGATTTGGGCCGGAGGGTCATGTATCATATTTTTTTTGTATATGTATCTACAGGACTATTTTATCATCTTGAACATTGTTTTATTTTGATTAATAAACTGATGATTTTTAGATATTGTATGTTAAACAGTGTTCAATGATTTATAAAGATTTAATCCGAAAAGTGCTTCCGCTACTATTATCTTGATTTCCAGTATAAATATGATTTTAAACATCCAGTGAATTTGATTTGAAATTAATTGCTTAGTAAAGCATGTATAAAATGATTATTTGAAATTAAGAAATGATTTAAACCTCGTGTATAGAGGTTTGTGGAAAGATGATGATAACTGTCGCACGCCCGGTGCCTCGGCGGACCACGCGCCGAGCTTGGAGCCGTACGACACCCGGTGACAGGGCCTTAGATTGACAGATATGATGTCCGGTCCGGGGGTCGAGGTGTGACAGATTTTTGTATCAGAGCTCAGTGTTCGACAACATTGGGCATGACTGGATTTTTCCCAGTCAAGTAATGCCAAATGGAACTATTTTTATAATAATGTTATTGAAATGAAAAGAAAAAATTTCACGGGATTGATTTTGACTGGAAATAGTTTTGAATGACTTTGATTTTGAAAAGTAAATAAAAACCATCCACTAGTAACTATGTGGCTAGAAGTCTAGAAAAGATTTAGGTGATGTTGGGTGCTCAAGTGACCATTCGCAGACGGATTTGAGTACGGGTAGTAGCCCTGTAGATAGAGTTCTACTCCTTGCGAGAGATGCGCTTCCATTGGATAATAGCCCTGTAGGTGGAAGCTTTACTCCCTACGAGTGATGCGCTTCCTTTGGATAGTAGCTCTGTAGGCCGAGTTTTACTCTCTGCGAGTGTTGCGCTACTTTGGAAAGGATCCGAAAAACTTGAGACCGAGGGTGTCACATAGAAGTAAGAGTGAGTCGGATTGGCGACTCAACCGTTGAGTCAACAAACCAAGTCTTGTAACCCTAGGTTTAGGGAAGACCGGGTGATGTCTTGAAGACAATGGATCTCAATAAAAGCTTTTAGGACATAAGCTAGAGAATTATAATGTGAAAACACACACTTGTCTTGGTTATGACTCGATTCAGGAGGATCCTGTATCCTTTGGTCTCTATGTGGTATGAGACGCATGGGGATTTGGGGGTATGGAAGAATCCTGGACTCCAAGAATGACGGACCATGTATGGTGAGTGATTGATTCTTGGGTAGAACATGTATGCACTATATTTTACTGGTATGGGACGGTCGCGTATGGTGGGTCTTGCGTCTGCTTTAAGGAGTGAGACACTTGCGAAATTGTAATGGGCGATGAACGGACTCTTTGGAAGAACTTGCACGCACTGTATTCTACTATATGGGACAGTCGCGCACGGTGGGTCTTGCGTCATCCTTAGAGACTAGGATTTGGCATAAATATATAATAGTCGTAACTGAACGTGGATTCCATTATGCCAGTGTGCATTGTTTGGTTGATTGTTGGGTGTTTGTTTGGATATATGTGATATCACTATTTTGAGTACTGACACACAAATTTTTGTACCCAGAACTGAATAAAATGTTGTTGACTTAGAAGCATAAACTCTAGACCACAGAGACAAATTGAAAACCTAGAGACATGAACTTAGAGTCACAGTAGCGCGATAAACGCGAAGAGTATAAGCGGGTTGAAATGAATGGCTATTATCACAAGTCATGGTATCCAACTCAAAGTAGAAAAATAGTTATATTCATTTAAATTATTGAATTTTCTGCTGTATTATGATTACATTGTTGGATACTGAAAGTGTGCTTTTGACTTGAAGATAATGCTGAGAGTTAGAGGACGAGGCAGACCCCGTAGGGGTAGGTCGAGGGGTGAGGCTACTGAGGAACCAGTACAGACAAAGGAAGGTGTTACCGGGTCGGCTGCTCCAGCTACCATTACGGTGTCACCAGATGTACTCTTAGACATGATTCAGAGAGCAATAGATCGGGCAGTGGACAGGGCCATGACGAGCTGGTACCCGACAGAGTCTTCTCAGCCTGCGATACGGCCTCCAGTACCAGCACAGACGTCTTTACCAGTGTCTGTACCTAATGAGGGAGGGATCCCAGTGATAGTACCCCTTGAGAGTCCAGCATAGACGGCTAGCAAGTCCGCCAGTTATGATAAAGAACAGAAAGACCTAGCTATAGAGTTTCAGAAGCTGCGTCCTAGCCAGTTTGAGGGACAGACAGATCCTATTGCAGCAGATAGATGGTTCATAGAGATGGATAAACATCTGACGCTGTTAGGAGTGACTGGACCGAGGAGAGTAGCTTTGGCAATACATTAGATGGTGGGACCAGCCTACCACTGGTGGAGGATGATAGTGGCAGATCCGACCATTGATGAGACAGTGATGACCTGGGATGAGTTCCACACACTGTTTTATGATATTTTTTTCTCATCAGCACGAAGATCCCAGATGCGATTAGATTTTATCAGGCTGACGCAGAGGACATTGACTGTGACAGAGTATGAACACAAGTTCACAGAGCTATCAAGATTCTGCCTAGAGATGGTAGTAGATGAGTTACTGAAGACGAAAAAGTTTATAGAGGGTTTGAGGATGGAGATTAGGAGAATGATCACGCCTCTGAGACTGACTACTTTTAGAGAGGTGGTTGTGCGGGCCCAACATGTAGAGAGAGACAAAGTTTGGGCAGTCGCTCAAGAGTAGCTAGAAGAGACCGTATTCAGGTCAGACATCTGGAGCTCCGCAGTAGAGGAGAGACCGACGATGACCATCTAGAGCACATACTGCTAGTGGTCAGGCCCAGACTTCAGGGTAGCAGCAGCGGACCGGATTAGGTCAGATTAGCATCGAGCAAAGGGAGCAGGCGAGGAAGTTAGGGCTGTGTTTCTCGTGTGGCTAGCAAGGACATATGGCTAACGATTGCCCTACCAGAGCTCCAGCACCAGCACAACAACAGTCAGGGCAGGAACAGAGTAGTTGGCCGTAGCAGAGGCAGACATGGTCCCAGACGAGATAGAGAGAGCAGGCCAGACTGTATGCAGCAGAGGCCCATACAGCCCCGACTCCTGCGGTTGATGGTACATTTTTGTTGTTTGGTGTTGCCGTGCATGTCTTGTTTGATTTTAGTGCCACACGGTCTTTTATTTCAGAAGATTTGGTGAGTAAATTGAGACTTGTCACGAGCCCATTGGCAATACCATTGGATGTTGCCACGCCGATAGGCGAGACAGTGAGCTCAGGGAAGTATTGTGGAGTTGAGTTTAGATTTGGAGACCAGCTGATTCCCACTGATCTCTGCTTACTCCATTTCAGTGGCTACGACATGATATTGGGAATGGACTGGTTGAGCTAATATTAGGCACAGATTGATTGCCAGAGGAGGAGAATCACTATACAGTTGCCATCAGGAGAGACATTAAGGATCGATGGGGATATTCGGAGACTGCCTAGGAGTCCTACACTTGCTTTGTTGTATGCCATTCAGAGGAAGGGAGACTTCAGGCAGCTAGCGGATGAGGATGTAGAGGGGACGACAGATATTCACAGTATTCCTGTGATACAGGATTGCATAGATATATTCCTAGAGGATCTACCTGGATTTCCACCTCACAGACAGGTAGAGTTTAAGATTGAGTTGCATCCCAGCACTAATCCCATCGCTATTCCACCTTATAGGATGGCACCTTGGAGTTGATAGAGTTGAAGACTCAATTGGACGAGCTTAGGGCAAAGGGATTCATCAGACAGAGCGAGTCGCCGTGGGGAGCTCCAGTCCTATTTGTGAGGAAGAAAGACGGTTCCATGAGGCTATGCATAGATTATCGGAAGTTGAACAATGTTACTATTAAGAGCAGATACCCTTTACCACGGATTGATGACCTCTTTGATCAGCTCAGTGGAACACAATGCTTTTCCAAGATAGATCTGAGGTCAGGGTATCATCAGTTGAGGATCTGAGAATCTGATATATAGAAAACAACCTTCAGGACGCGGTATGGCCACTATGAGTTCACGGTCATGCCATTTGGTTTAACTAATGCCCCAGTTGCGTTTATGGACCTGATGAACAAAATTTTCAGTCGTTTTCTTGACCAATTTATAGTAGTATTTATTGATGACATTCTGGTATATTCCCGATCAGAGACTGAGCACATACAACACTTGCGGACTATTATGGAAACATTGAGGCAGAATAAATTATATGCCAAGTTTAACAAGTGTGATTTTTGGATGAAGCAGGTCAAGTTTCTTGGCCACGTGGTCTCAGCACAAGGAATAGCATTAGACCCGGAGAAGGTGAGAACAGTATCCGACTGGCAGCAACCCACTATAGTGACAAAGATCAGGAGTTTTCTTGGGTTGGCTGGGTACTACCGTAGGTTTATTAAAGACTTCTCGAAATTGGCAAGTCCAATGACTAAGCTAACTAGAAAGGACGAGAAATTCATTTGGAGTGAACAGTCCTTTCAGGAGCTTAAACAGAGATTGACTACAGCACCAGTACTCATTACACCTACCCCTAGTGTGAGGTATACTTTGTGCACTGACGCATCCCTTAGTGGATTGGGTGCAGTGGTGATGCAGTAAGGACAGCCAGTGGCTTATGCTTCACGGCAGCTGAAGCCACATGAGCTGAATTATCCTACTCATGATCTGGAGCTTGCAGCGATCGTGTTTGCGCCGAAGATATGGAGGCACTACCTATATGGTGAGAGTTTTGATCTCTACTCAAACCATAAGAGCCTCAGGTACATATACACTCAGAAGGAACTGAACCTTGGCAGAGAAGGTGGATTGAGTTCCTTAATGACTATGATTTTCAGTTGCATTATCATCTCGACAGGTTGAATGTAGTTGCCGATGCTCTTAGTAGGAAGTTGAGTAGGAGGGATGAAGTGGGTCAGATGTATCATCTGATTAGTGACTATAATCTGGGTGTAGCTACAGATGATACACGAGCATATCTGTATGCAGTGACTTGCTAGCCAGACATCTTATGCTAGATCAGAGATGAGCAGAAATCCGATGTATGGATTACAAGGCTGATAAAAGGCGTCAAGGGGGCAAGCACACAGATTTTCACCTTGACACAGAGGGTGCGTTGAGATTAGGGAACTGACTATGCATTTCCAGTTCTGGACAGGCCAAAGGAACCCTAATGGATAAGGCATACTTGAGTAAGTACACTATGCATCCAGGGGGCGACAAAACGTACCAGAACTTGAAGAAAACTTTTTGTGGAGAGGCATGAAGAGGGACATTGCCTGATATGTCTCCTGTTGTCTGACTTGTCAGCAGGTCAAGGCTGAGCACAGGAAACCATCGGGTTTATTACAACCACTTCCGATTCTTGAATGGAAGTGAGACAGTATAGCGATGGATTTGGTTAGTGGCTTGCTAAGAAGTCATAAGGGGGAAGACACCGTTGGGGTCATAGGGGACCGACTAACTAAGGTGGCACATTTTCTACCTATTCGGTCTACTGATGCAGTGAGTAAGCTGGGAGAGTTTTATGTACGAGAGATTGTGCGATTGCATGGTGTTCCCAGTACCATAGTGTTAGACAGAGACTCCAGATTCACGTCTCAATTCTGGCAGAGTTTACAGAAGGAATTGGGAAGCAGATTGACCATGAGCACAACCTTTCATCCACAGATAGATGGGCAGTCAGAGAGGGTCATACAGACATTGGAGGATATGCTGAGAGCATGTGCCCTAGATTTTAGAGGAAATTTGAGTAAGTATCTACATCTTGTTTAATTTGCATATAATAACAGTTACCAGGCAAGCATCAAGATGGCTCCATATGAGGCACTGTACGGCAGGCCCTGTAGATCACCATCCTGTTGGGCAGAGTTTAAAGACCAGGTATTCATTGGACCTGAGTTAATTGAGGAGATGAGTTTACAAGTGAAGCAAATCCAAAGGAGATTAGTTACAGCACATAGCAGGCAGAAGAGCTATGCGGACAAGAAGAGAAGACCTCTAGAGTTCCAGACTGGTGATCAGGTATTTTTGAAGATAAGCCCACAGAAGGGAATCAGACGGTTTGGAGTGAAGAGAAAGTTATCGCCTCGCTACATCGGTCCTTTTGAGATTGTCAGACGGGTTGGTGTCTGTGCATATGAGTTGGATTTGCCGAATAGATTGTCCTCAGTACATAATGTGTTCCATATTTCGATGATCCGGAAGTACGAACCAGACCTATCTCATGTTTTACATCTGGACAAGATCGTACTTCGAGATTATACTACTTACAAAGAGCTAGCAGTGCAAATCTTTGATCGTAAGGTGCAAAGTCTCAGGACTAAGAACATTTCTTTAGTCAATGTCCTGTCGAGGCATCATAACCTGGAGGAAGCGACTTGGGAGCTTGAGAATGAAATGCAGAAGAAAACCAAGATCTCTTCGCCAGGACAGGTTGATTGGACACATTGCTCAAGTACTTCTCATTTAAATTTCGAGAACAAAATTTCTTTTAAGGGGGATAGATTGTAATATCCTAAATTTTCAAATGTGTACAAATCAAAAATGGATTTTTAAAAATTATGAGACAAATGTAAAAATATGTGAAACCATGTTTTAAATGCTTGTATTAATGTTTGATAACAAAATAAAATAGTATAATGTATTAGAATTTGGAGAAAAATCTTGGAGAAAATGTTGAAAAAAATTTTGTGTATTGGCGACCGAGGTCATCAGCGACCGCGGTCATCAGATGAGAAATCTGATAACAAATAGGTCACATGGGTGACTGCGGTCCGTAAAGTGCCGACCGCGGTCTGTAGAGTGCCGACCGTGGTCCATAAAGTGCTGACCGCGATCCACGAAGGAAAATCTGTCCGATGACCGAGGTCTGTCTGGTTCCGACTGTGGTCCGTGTGCGATTTATATATACATTTCAAGCTCTGATTTTCTCATTTTGCACTAAAACGATTTGGGATTCGGAGGAGACAACATGAGGCGATTTGAAGGTGAAATCCCTGATTTCATTCGAGTTTTCTTTAAGATTTGATCTCATCTATAGTAGTTATCAATGGTTAGTAAATCAAAAGGATAGAGATCCGTTTGAGAGATTTGTGTTGAGGGTTTAGTGGCTAGAAACCAAGCCAAATGTGGTGAGCTGTTGTTCATATCCTTGTGTGTGTGTTTGGACACTAGTGTGGATGGATTTGTGATGGTTGTTTAGTTGTGGAATTGAAGGGGTTGATTTCATTAAAAGGGAATCCCGTTTTTAAGGTTTAATCAAAGGGTTTTGGCAAATAAACAATGTAAGCAACCATTCTTTAGATGGTTTTTATGTTTAAATGATTGTTGGGTGTCTAATACACTAGATGTAAGTGTTAAAATGAAATGGGAATCACTATTATAGCGTACACATGTGAAATCCCACTATTGGGTGAGAAATTGTGTGTAGACAATGGTCCACACAAGATCGACTGCGAATGATAGATGCAAATCGTGCCTTTGGAGTGTTTTGTGTACTCTCTGAAACATTGAATGATACCAGACCCCTAGAGTCAGGTGAAAAGAGTATTAGAAGCCCAAAGTAATGTATCATTACCGTCTAATGACGGTATTAGACTGCCGTGCGAGGTGCGACGATCCAGTAGGGTTCCAGCGTGTACAGGTGGGGTTGACCATCTCTTCCTCAATCTTTAGTATTATGCGGATGTAGGATACGAAATATGATCTATGTTTAAATTCCTGTACTTAGTACCATACTAAGAATGTATGCCTTGTGTGGAATGATTGATATGATATCCTGATGACTGGTTACTCGCTTTCTAGTACTAGGATATTATGATTAGCTTGGTGTTTGTTGCTTTCTTTGCTTAGGTTAGCATTTTGAATAAGCATGTTTGTATGTTGCGTGGAATGAAAACTATGATTGTAAAACTAAAGAACATTAAAGTTTTATTAAGAACTCCACGTACCGGGGTGATGGACGGGCACTGGTACATCACATAGTTGTTATCCGGTTGTGACCAGGATGTCATCGTGGGTATCCCCAACTAGGCCAAACTGCGAGCGGCCATATGAGACCCTCGAATTTGGAAACTCATGAGGATTTTTCCCTTGGTTTTAGTATCTTCTTGGGTCGTGGTCTCAGAGGTAGACTTTTGTTTTGTAAAGATGTCGTGCCTGATTGTGTTCAGGACCACAATTGGGATACTGAGGGTGGTTCACTTTTTCGGTTAATTCCTAATATTAGATGGTAAATTCCTGATATTAGAGCGCAACGAATAAACTAAGTGTTTGAAACACCCCTAATGATTTGAAACTATTTGCATGTTTCGTATGCTCGTTTGTATAATGTTATTGATGTGTAGGGGAGATCCACTGGGCTTTTGAGCTCATCCCATTTTTATTTTACAGGTGCTCATGAGCCCAGCGCTCAGTGATGATGTAGACCGGAGATTGGAGGGTGTATAGAGAGAGAGTGATATTTTGTGTTAAACTGTCTTTCTATTTTTGTACAGTTTTTACGATGTATATTTTGGATTTGGGCCGGAGGGTCATGTATCATATTTTTTTTGTATATGTATCTACAAGACTATTTTATCATCTTGAACATTGTTTTATTTTGATTGATAAACTAATGATTTTTAGATATTGTATGTTAAACAGTGTTCAATGATTTATAAAGATTTGATCCAAAAAGTGCTTCTGCTACTATTATCTTGATTTCCATTATAAATATGATTTTGAATATCTGGTGAATTTGATTTGAAATTAATTGCTTAGTGAAGCATGTATAAAATGATTATTTGAAATTAAGAAATGATTTAAACCTCGTGTATAAAGGTTTGTGGAAAGATGATGATAACTGTCGCAAAACCGGTGCTTCGGCGGACCACGCGCCGAGCTTGGAGCCGTGCGACGCCCGATGATAGGGCCTTAGATTGACAGATACGATGTCTGGTCCGGGGGTCGGGATGTGACATATTTATATAGTTAAAGAATTTTAATATTATTTTTATTCAATTATATGTGTGATTTAATGCCCGAGAAAGATTTTTAGTGGTTTATGCAGTTAGATTAAGTAGGGAATGTACACACAAGGAGAGGAGGATGGAAGATGACTCAAAATTGCAAAAAATCACATGCAACGCAGTACCATAAGCAATGAAGAGTAAAAATGGCAAAATTATGATTTTTCAGAGGGGCAGAATTGGCATTAGTGAACAGAAAGCACATGAAAACAATGAAAATGGGCAAACTTGAGTGACACTACGAGGGTAGTGTCACAGACTACCACGGTAATGCAGCAGGTTTTAGGCAAAAATTCGTGAATTTTATGATTTTGGTGGGTTGAATGAATTTTGCAAATTCATGGGCCAAGTGACTAGTGTGATTGACATAGCAGAATTTCAAGATTTTTGGACGTAATGACGTAATGAAACTACCATGGTTATAAATTGTGGTAATGTAATTAAACAATGTTTTTAGGGTTCGTTTAAGTGTCTTGTAGGGGTTTTTAAGAGAACAACTATAAATAGATCATTGTATTAGGTTTTCATTATTCAATTGTTAGTTTCTACTCCTGTTGATGGCCAGAGCAAAAGGAGAGAAGAAAAGTGGAGACAAAGACAAAGAACGAGGTCGTAGCAAGAGTATGATCTTCTATTCATAAATCTCTATTTGGTGATCTCTACATGATGCCTAGCTAAGTATTTTTATTTTTAAGATGTAGTTTTGATTGTCGGAACCTTTGATTTTTGTTTTGATTAATCTATTCCGAGGTATTGTTTTATACTTTGTGCGGTTACTGCTTTTTATTTTCTAGCCACAAATAAAACGATTTTAGATTGTTGAACTAACTCAAGAGAGAGTTTAACAATTGGGTAATCAAAATATATACTTAGAAGGATTGATTGATTAAGAGGTTATTGATTCTAGGAGGTTGCACGTAAATACTATGTTTATTGCATTAGTTTGTTAACTATACGCTTCAAGAGGGGGTATTAGGGAAGAGACTAATATGTATTAAGGCGCTTCGAGAGAGGGTTTTAATGATTAGTGCTATGACTTTAGAAACAAGAATTAGATTGATTGAAATAAGAATTAAGGGGGATTACATGATATTTAAACTAATTGATATAGTTTAAAAACCAACAATCATTTGTTTTCAATCTAAATTTAGTTTAAAGCATTCAAACTTTGATTTTGAGCCTTAGTAAAATTGATAGTAAAATTAAATTGGGATTTGAGATTATTAACCATAAACCATTCCCTAAGGACGATATTTGGCATCTTACCTTGTATTATTATTACGATCCTGTACACTTGCAGTGATCCCAACACTATCACAATGACATTGTCTAAAGATCAAATTATTTCATGGATTGGATTTCACTTTACTATTGATGGCTCCATTGCGTGTGCTCAGAGGACAGTAGGAGAAAGGATTACCCCGGTAATCAAAACACGTCAGTTGAAAACTGAAAGTACAAATGCACCACCTCAGTAACCACAAGAGATTTGTGAAACTAGCTTGTACTGTAATAACTAGAGGAGTTAAAAAAAAACAGTGGCACTACTGTAGTAATCAAAGGAAAATTTATAGAAACATAGGAAAATGAAGGCATTATCGCGGTACAAGTGATTACTACCACGATAACCAACATGAAAACTAGATTTCTGTGCATGTTTCTCCCATCCTTTGCTGTCCTATGACCTTGGCATCCTAATACTTTAAACTCTAGACCATGAATCATGCATTTGAGACTTAGATAGGGTTATTATACCTTCTTCAATTCATTGAATCCTCTGGTTTCTCCAAAAGAGTGTATTCTGGCTATAGTGATGTAGAATTCTAGGTTTTCCTCCTTCCTATGGCTATAGTTGCTACATGGAATAGCTAGGAGATGAAAAAATGCCAAGAAGAAGGCTAGGAGGGCAAGAAGAGATGTGATTCACACTTGCTTGACTGGGGAGATTAGGGTGCTCATGCTGAGTTTATGTAGAATTCAAATTCACATGTTTTGGGAAGGTTTTGGAGTGGTTTCCTTCGTAGCAATCTTTCCTAACTCATGTCCTTTCTATTTTATTTGTTTCCTATGCACAAATATTAATAAGTATTGATTTTAGAAGTTGTCCACGTGTTAAAAACTTCCTATAGTCGTTTGGAAACTTTTCATAATCTTTTTTGTGCAAGTTTTCTTCGTATTACCATGATAGTGAGAGGGCATTACCACAGTAGCCAGAACACAGTGATTTTGTTTGATTTTCTTTGCAGGACACACTGCCATGGTAGTGAATATCATTACTGAGTTAGTGAATATCATTATCGCATTAACCAGTGAGTTGGTCATTTGCGAATTTTTGTGTTTTGTTCTGGTTCGCCTACTCTTTTTTACATTTGATTATACATGTTTTACATCATAAAGTTTATGGGTTTCTCAAAGTTTACTTTATTTGAATTATTTTATTTTATTTTGATTATTCGACAAAATTTTGGGGTATTACATGAGATAAGGAAGAATCCATATTATTGGACCCTATTTAGGATGGGATACAAAAGACTTTAATGATATGTAAAGACACTTGGACTTAGAGTCTAGCTACCTTGTGTAGTTACTAACTATTGACTTTGAGGGAACTGATATCCTTATGTTCACTGGGATAGAATGTTGGATATAATGGCTACCGTAGAAGACTTAGAATATTTGTGGTATTGTTTATGTAATGGTAGGCACTCCTTCGTGAAAGTCTATGTCGTCAGACTCGAGGGGTATGCAACACTCAAATTTGAAGGGCATGGGTGGGAGTATAGAAAATTCCATTATGTTATTGCGTGTTGTACGTTGCATGTTTATTAATGTATTTGATAATATATTATCACATTAAGCCTACAATCCCTACCCAAGGATGATTGAGGATCGTTGACTCAATGAAAATCTAGCATTGTCAACTCGCATCAGGAGCCCACTAATTTGACTCAAAACCTAGAAATTGAATCGTTATGGCCACCATAGTCATGAGAACTTTGATTGTTGAACTTAGAGTCACCATAACATGAAATGAAAGGCAAGATTAATCAAGATTGTCACATCAAGATGATGGTTCATGAAAGAAAAAAGACTAAGTGTTGAGATCAAATTAACATTGAAGCTCATATAGACATCCAAAGAAAAAAGAGAAAAGTAGCAAACATACTAGGAACAATAACCACCCAACGAGATTGTTATAGGAAGGAATTGAAGACAAGCCCTATAAAGAAATTAGATATGGAAACTTAGACAAATTTAATGGAATTCAAATTTAATAAATACAATACATTGTATCAATGACAATGAGTTTTTCTCCTTTTTTCTTTTTTCTTTTTTCTTTTGTAACACCTTTTATAGAGTTTGATTTAAGTTTGAATCTTCATATTGTTGCATCCTTTAATGTCAACTAACCGTCTATTCTATCATTCTACCATCACTAATTTTCATTTTCAATATGCCATCAACTTGTGTTAGAATTGACATATAAATTCTTTCCATTTTTGTATTTTTTGCTTGTGTTTTTTTTATTGGAAATTCTAAACTTCTATTATTAATATTAATATTTCTTTTCAGTGTGTCACCAACTTGTATTCGAGGTGATGTGTTAGTTTTTTTTGTACCTACATTCTTTGTCTCCTCAATTTGATCGAGAATCCTAAAGTTTATTGTGATTATTTTTCAATTGCCATATCACAAATTTGTGTTCAAAGTGGTACTTTAGTTCTTTTGCACTTATTTATGTAATTTCTTTATTGAAAATCCTTCAACCTTATTGATATAAAATTTTTTATCCTCGTCAAGTTACCAAAAATTTAATCGAGACTATTAGTTTCTTGCTTCATTTGATTAGTAATTGCCTCAATTTTGACTCATTCGCAATGCAGGAATCTTGTAGCTGCTAATCCAACTTTGTATCTCTTTACCAAGCCCTTTATAAGCGATTTTGTAAATTCACTTGTAGCCAATGACTTGTTTCCCTGCAGGCAATGAGACTAAGTCCTAATTCTTCTTTTTTTTTTCCCTAGGCATTGATCTCTTCTTGTATATATAGCATCTCTCCAGCAAGAATGATTAGAGGCTTTAGCAAATGATTTATGTTCATGAGAAGATCGAACTGATATGAGGTAAGCTCAATGTTGGGGGAAATGATTCATAAGATGAGACAAAAATCCTTATTCTCAAAATCACAAAGTTATTTGACTTTCACTTTCTAGCCATCTATTTAGTTCTTTTGTGTGTCTCTATTTTTTCAAATTATGTTACTTATTGATCTAATTTCCCTAGGCATTGATTTCAGTTACATAAATGGATTTTGCCCTTCGAATCGCCCAGATCCGTTCAAATGCTTTGGATTTGTCAAAAACTGCAAATAAACAGTCCAGACTTCCAAAATTTAGTTTAGAATCACAAATTTATCAATTTAAGAGGAAGATCTGAGCTTACCTGCTTCGAATTGCTCGTTGTATCAAAACCCCAAAATCGCCCAATCGCATGACCAAGTTTGTGATTTTGATGTTGTTAGCCTATGGGCATTGATTTGAATGAGTTTAAGGCTTTAGAACCTTACCTTCGACATTTAAAATTTCTCTAGACCCAATTTGGATCATTTTGACTGTCTCCGGGCAAAAATCGAATCTCTGTTGAACAAAATTGAAATGCCCAATTCAATCGCATTTCCCTTTTTTTTTCCTATTTTGAATCGCAGTGAACAATACTTGCGGGTATTGTTCACAGATTCCTTTTTTTACTTTTTATTTTTTATTTTTTTAAATATTTTTCTCCAGTTCCCTTTTTTTTAGATCAATTAGAAAAGGCCTCTGTGAGTATCCTTTTTATTTTTTAATTTTTTTTCAATTTTAACCAACGTGATTTATAATTTATTTTATTTCTTTAATAAATATTATAATGAATATTTAAATCTTGTTTCCAAACATTTTTATATTTATTTAGTATTTTTAAAATTTTATTTTTTGATGTGTACGCGTTGAAAAATCTGAGTATGAAAATTATTAACGAGATAAGAAGAAATTAATAATAAATACAAACCAAAATATTAGTGATAATAATTACAAAATAATTACAAAATAATAATGAAATAAAATAATGATGATTACAATAAGAATTATAATAATTGGAATAGGAATAACAATAGCGCTAATCATAAAAAATATATAAAAATAAGATAAAATATTATAATACCCTAAAAAATAATCTTTTGCAGAAAATAATTAAATTAACAAAAATAAATGAAAATTTCATAAAACATCCTAGAAAAATAATATAAGAAAATAAAGCCATTGGGATTAACATGTGAAATTTGATCTTTCAAAAGTAAAAATGGTAATACTACCATCCAAGGATAAAATAGTTATTTCACATGAAATATGGTCCCATAAAAGCTTATAAGAGTGATATTAAGGCAAAAATAGATTTAAATAATAAAAATAGGGCATGCCAAAAAAATGACATATAGCACGTCCAAAGGGTGCCATGTGTACACTTTATGCCACATCATATTGATAAATGTCATGCAATGGTGTAAATACTTCTCAATTCGCAAGTTGGAGATGAAAGATCAAATGGATGGTTAGATCAAATTTTGGGCTGCCAAAGAGGTGTCAAAGCATCCATAAAAGAGGATCATGAATTAAAGATGAAGATTAGGCCATAGGTAAGGATTTGTGGTTTAGGGCTTGCGCAATAAGAAAGTTACATGTGGCTTACTATATGAGCCCAATTTCCACTTAATTAAAGTGCCTATGGATCATGAAATTATCTGAGGAGGTGCCACTTTGCTAGAGAGTCCAAATCAAATCAACTACTTATCTTATCACATCATAACATAACCTAATCAAACTAAAGCACGTGTGATAATAATTGGATTAATAACTAAGGGTTCAATCTTAATCTACATGAGGCTACTTGGGGAGGAAATGAGAGTCCACATTTAAACAAAAGAATCAATCAACAAGGATAAGAAAAGCTTAGCCAAGTTGCAATGAGGTCACATAGAAAAGTCATATAAACACCAAACTTCTCCATGATTTTTATTTTCCCCATAACATTAACAAATCCCTCCTTGTTTCCATCATTCTTAGTTCACTTTCATTTTCTCCTCATATTCACCATTAACAGCCAAGAGAGATCAGCTATAATTGTAACACCCCGAAGTTCGTACAACATTTTGATAAATAAAGTTTAAATAAAAATATTTGCAAGTGCAACAAACTTTGAAAACACCCATGAAATTATGAATCACGATGTACAAGTTGATGTATGAAAGAATCAACGAATTAAAGCAAAAATCAAAGCTCTACACGGTGACCAACAAATGGTTACCGTAGTAGTTACATAGACTACCACAATAATTGTCTTCAAAACACATAAAATATGGAAATCTATTTTGGTTACCACAGTAATGCTTGTGACTTTGCAGTAATGCGAATCAAACCCAAAAAGACAGATTTGGTTATGCCCATGGTAACACCACGCATTGCTGCACTAATGGTCTGAAAAAAAAAACATTCAACTTGTGCAAAAAACCCTAATTCAAGTTGTTCTTACAACAATCATGCACCTCAGCCCCAAAGCTAAACCCAACCATCAATTGTCGACTTTTTCCTCCTCCCATACACATTGTAAGTTGGTTTTGATCCACTCCATCATCAGTTAGCTATCTCACAAGCATTGATAAAAAAAATTGCACAGTCTACAGGGAGTTTGGATTGTAATGCGTCTTCGAACAGTAGTACCGAGGTAAGATGTTTGTTTCATAGAAAATACATGCTTTCCCATCACTGTTGGAGTTTCCTAAGGTTATTCATGTTCTTTTGATGAAACAGAGCCCTAAAACCATTCTCAGCATTCATCTGAGGCAAACAAAGGAGGCAATAGAGCGTAACCAGGTATAATGTCCTTTTGCTCTATATAATTCATGTTTTTAAGTCTAAAGTTTAGTGTTTGAAGTCCCATGCAGGAGAAGAAATAAGAAACATACGAACGAAATGTAGTTCTTTGGAAATTGCGTGACGACCACAGTTGTGATCATGGTAGTGTAATGTACACGTGAAATTCCTCTTGAGTTACTGTGGTAATGCTCAGGCCTACTCGGGTAACAACTTGAAAATCTATCCAAAACACAAACTATTGCAGTAGCCTACCGCGATAGTGCAATTAACCCTCAAGGGTAACTGTGGTAACTTGACTATAATCCTGTTTTTCATTTTTCATGCATAAACTTCAATTACCATGGTGTTTCCCTATACTACCATGGTACATAGGAGAAAAATGGACCAACATATTCCCGTTATGACTTCTTTACACAACAAATGCCCCATAGATTAGAGAATCATTGAATAATGATTTAAAAACACTAGATATGCTTCAATATTGAAGCAAAATGGTGTATAACCCTTGAAGGTTGAGGACTCAAGGAGATTTGGATACTGAAGCAAAGATTACAAAGAGTTGAACAAAGAAATAGGTGGAAATGAATATCTTAAACTCTTTCGTATTATTTTGGTTTGAATATGAAACATGATTGAATGTTTACTTGCATTCATCGTTTAGAAGCATGCTAAGGATATGTGTAACACATATGGATGATTGATTGTCTTTTACGATGTTAATTATCATTTTGTACTATCCATGAATGTCAATACTATTTGGAGCATGTGCTATGTATACCATGTGAGGAATAACATGACTTGTGTGATTTTAAGCATGATGTATTGTTGATTAAGATCTATTGTTTGTTTATATTTGGATAGCGATATTGTTAACATGCTTGTGATCACTAATTAAAGACGATTACGTGAGTTAACCATGTATCGGCGCGGTGATGCGAATATTGTGGTAGTAGTCTGGCATCATCGTGGGTGTTCCCAACCCACGATAGGTCTTGAGTTACTATGGCAGTAGTGAGATGAGACTGAGAGTCGAGTTGAGACCTCACTTCTTGGATTGATAGTAGAGTTGAGACTTCACTCTTGAGAAAGGTTTCTGAATAGGTAATTAGCCATGGAACATTACGTTCAATGTTTTGAACCTAATGGGGAATACCGAGGATTGATAGTCCTTTCGGTCTTAACGTCAACCTAAACAAGCGAACTATATGAAACACCTAATGCCTGATAAGTGCTTGCACGTTTTGTGTTTTGACTTTAATAATACTCAAGATGTTTTGTGTAAGATCCATTGGGCTCTTGAGCTCACCCCACTAATCATTTTTTAAGTAATTATTGAAGGCTCTTGGACTGCCAAGTGAGAAAGAATCATTTTGTAGTAAGGATATGCCTCACTAATGAGGTTGTGTAAGATTGGAAGTCTATGTCAATTTTTTGGTTGTAGGGAAATGGGAACCACTTACATTCATTATGTTCATGTTCATTTAATTGATGGACTCGGCTGTGGGGCCAAACATTTTTTATTCATATGAACCACTGCCATGGGTTTAGTGTCATCTATTAATGTGATTAAGTTGATTGAATTTATTTGGCTTGTCATCCCTATGCTTTTATTTTTCATGAGATAAACTAATGTGTTACTCTGATATATGATGAGATGTGACTTGGTATAAATAAACCAGAAGATGATAAGAAAAACAGTAATATCACGGTGCCCAGACGGTAAAAGCGGGAGTAATCGCATACTAATGTTAGAGTGGGAGTGACTGCATGTGACTATGATTATGTCTCAAGTTGAGAGACAAGTGCGCCGATTATGGCTAATGTAACCAAATTTTGAGGTTGGGGTGTTACAATAATACCCCAAAATTGTAATACCTCATAATTTAGAACGAATAAACAAGAATTTTTGTCAATTAATTTATCCAATAGTATATGTATAAAGAATTATGGACCATTATTGAATTAATGATCCAGGTA
>JAJIYU010003448.1:0-26731 GCA_030144865.1 Tinospora cordifolia
TAATCTATACAAATTTATAAAAAATAAAATCATAAAAATTCATTAATGAACAAATTGATATACAAAAAAGATAATTTAAAAAATAAAAATAATTTCACAAAAAATTATCAAGTAAAAATTAAAGAAAGAATGTATTGTTACCGTCCTTTCACCAATTGATGCGCAGAGAGAAATAGAATAATTTGCAGCAAATGGAGTGGAGAAAGAAGAGAAAGACACACAGAGAGAGAGAGAGAGAGAGAGTAGACAGCAGAGAGAGAGAGAGCAGAGAGAGTAGGAAAAGAGGGAGAGAGCAAAGAAGAGAACAAAGAAAGTGGGAGAGAGTCGAGAGAGACGGAGAGAGAAAAGAGTCGAGAGAGACGGGGAGCAGAGAGACGAGAAAGTAGATAGTAGAGAAAGAGGGAGAGAGCAGAAAGAGACTGAGAGAGCACAAAAGAGGGAGAAAGTAGCGAAAGAGGGTGAGAGCAGAGAGGCGGAGAGAGCACAAAAGAGAGAGAGTAGTGAAAGAGGGAGAGAGCAGAGAGGCAAAGAGAAGGAAGAGAACAGAGAGAGCAAAGAGTTACGGAGAGAGAGCTGAGAGAGACATGGAGTAGAGAGACGAAGAGAGCAAAGAGTTACGGAGAGAGCCAAGAGAGAAAAGGAGCAGAGAGCAAAAAAACGGTGGAGAGAGCCTTGCCGAGTCACATCGAGTCGTAGTGTCACAGAGATGATCACCGAAGTCGTCAGAGCCACTGGACGGAGTGGCCAAAGTCATCAGAATCGCTGGACAGAGTCGTAGAGCTGTTGGTAGCCAGAGTTGGCTGGTTCGACTTGGTCGACTAGTTCATAGAAGAGACGAAGAAGACGATGCATAGTGGAGAGGGCTTCGGTCGTCAATTGATTAGGTTAAGTTAAAAGTAAAAAAATAATAATAAATAAAATAATTAAGATTAAGCCCTCAAATTTTTAAAATTTGTAGAGGCACCCTCGAACTTTTTAATATTTTCCAAAACACCCCTCCCAACGCCTAGACTGTCACCTAGGCGCCGGGAGGGCTTGGCACCTAGGCAACACCTTGACAACAATGACTTGAACATCTTGGAATTTTGAATTTAGAAGAGGCCTAGAATACCAAAAAATGGATGATTTGACTAATCTGCTACAAATGCTAGAGAAGGCCCAATTTTCCCTTTAGGACGATGGTTGGAGATAGATAAGAGACACGACTAGAAAGTTTACGACCAAGTCTTACTACTCCTTTCTCAATTCCGATGACAGCATTACCTTGCAGCCGAGAATGGACATCATTTGGAGACCAAAATTTCTCTCAAGGCCAAAATTTTGGCATGGTTGATCAATCTAGGACGCCCAAACTGTGCTTTAGAAATCCAAAAAAAGTTTTCTAACTACTATCTCTCTCCTTCTTGGTGTTGTCTATGTAGGAACGTTGATGAAGACATGCATCACCTGTTTTGGAATTCGAAGATGCTGAAGGCAGTTTGGTCTTTTGGGCAGGACACTCTCCTAGTGTTGATTATGGCTTCGACAGTAAGTTGTTGTGTTGCCCTCAGTTCGTTTCCCCACAGCTAAAGAAATTTTGGTGTTTGATCCATTCTCCTATTTCATATTCTATTTGGGAAGTTAGAAACAGTTGTATCTTTAAGAATGTAAAGCTTGAAGTACATTGGATTATAGATAAGTCCATCTATCTTTTTTCATTTCGGGCCTCTTCTTGTAAGTTGGGCAAGGAATAATCTTTTGGGGATTGGATGCAAAAGTGGGCTAGCATATTGCAATCTATGATGTAACAATTGGCAACCTTTGCTTGGACATCTCGTCCAGTTATTAATATAATATATTATATGTTTCCTATCCAAAAAAAAAAAGTGATAACATTATTGACCAGCACCCCAGAGTTTAAAATAGAAATATAAAATCTGGAGAATATTTTCAATCAATTAAATGAAATAAATGATGAAATGATATAACAACCTTGGGCTAGCATTAATGAAAGCAAAACCACAAGTCTTACTTCAAGTTGTAACACAAGATTTACTAACCAGTATATACACATCCCGCCCCTGCAAAGAAAAAGAAAAGGAAAAAAAATATATGAGACGCTTCCATTTGTTTTAACAAAAACAATGAAAGAAATATGTAAACACATAAAATATAAACAAACAAATAACTTATGTGTATAGTGGGTCATAAATTCGAGCCTTATAATAATGCAACTGCAACCAAAATCCAATAAAATAACAGCGGCTCAATGTCAACTACAACCTAAACCAAAAACAGAGAGAGAGATAAATAGAACAGTATTTAAGCCTATTAGAGAGCAAAATTAAGTTAAGGCAGGAAATAATTTAGGCCAAGATCAATAAACACACAAGTATAATGGGCATTGTACATAATAAAATGTACCAAGTGACTTCATCTAAGTTTCAAGTTATCATAAGTCTGGGCATTAATAATGTCTTCCTCTTATCAATGTACTTGTTCTTGCTTTCCCTTAATATAATATTTTGTCTTCTTCCCAAATAAATAACATTTCCTTTCTTCAACTAACATAAGTATTCAGTGAGAAGATCCTCCACAAAATATACATAGCTTTAAAAAAAACCAAAAAAGATAACATGTGCAAATCAATGTGTAAACAATCCAAATAATATCACCTTGACCTTTAACAAAAAAAGTGCTTTCTAGCATGTCTATACAAGGCTCCCCATCCTCTAAAGCCAATTACCTAGAGCATAGACCTTCCACAAGACAAAATATTGGTAATTAGCAACAAAGAGAAACACCGTAGGCAACTTGAACAAATGAATTCAATCACAACCACTTAGACCATGGCTTCCATTTCCACAGCCAAGGGAGTGGAAATTATTCCAACCAAAACTGAATGACATAATCTGATTGGAGATGGAAGAAAACTTCACACGACGACTAAGTATTTGGAGATTGGCCTTTTCAAAGCTTTCAAACAACATTCAACTGATTTACGCTTAGTTAACTAGATGAAAGACATTATGGAGGCAGCAACTAGAACTTTTTATTCCAATCAGCAGTATGGCTGCTATATCTGGTGGGTAGCTTTAAGGATGCAAAGATGGATGGGAGCTTTGACAAAGTTCAACAAGCAAAGAACCATGTAGCCTTTGCAAAGACTTGCAAAAACAATAGAGCTCTCCTTAGAACTCAGAATCACAAAGATTAAGTGGAAGCTAGGAAGTTATTTATACAAGAGGAGAAGAAAGCTAATGTACGAACAGACTTTGAGGTGTGTTTGCGGCAGATACACCAAGGCATCAATGAGGGCAAACCCAAGACTACCTTTGCAGCCAAAGTGACAAGCAAAGGAAAGAATACTGAGGTAAGCAAAGGCAACAAAGAAGAAAATGGAAAAGGGAGGATATCCACTCTTATTATGGAAGCAAAGCAACAGCAAAGGAAGAAGGAGGGTGCAATATCCCACATCGCCTGTGTACTGGAGAGGTCTTGGGCTAATAAATGGGGAGATGAGTTCTTTATACCGAGGCCTTTTGAAAAACCCCATACCTTTGTAATGAGGTAGTTAAAGTGGAGACAGTATCATTACGGCGGGCCCCGCTACTGCCTTATTGGTATTAGAGCCACTCTAGGCGTAATGTAGGTGTGAGTCCTGAAAACAGGACTGCTCCAAGAGGGGTAGATTGTAATACCCCACATCAGTCCGACACTAAAACAATGCCTGGGGTAAATGAGCAATTGTTAGTCTTACTAGTATCGAGCGCTTTTGGGAGACTCAGGTTTAAGTCTTGCCAAGAACAAAACCCTACACCCAGTCAGAGTTAGTTGAAGTGGGGACAGTATCGGTATGGTAGGCCCCGCTACTGCCTTGTTGGCATCAGAGCCACTCCAAGGGTACTAGAGGTGTGAGTCCTAAGGATAGGACTACCCTGAGTTGGGTGGATTGTAATATCCCACATCACCTGTGTACTGGAGAGGTCTTGGGCTAATAAGTGCAGGGAGTTGTGTTCTTTATACCAAGGCCTTTTGAAAAAACTCATACCTTTGTGATGAGGTAGTTAAAGTGGGGACAGTATCGGTACGGCAGGCCCCGCTACTGCCTTGTATTGTAATATCCCACATCGGCTATGTACTTGAGTGTTCTTGGGATAATAAGTGCGGGGCGAGCACTTCATTGTGATGACGTGTTTTAAGAAAACCCCACACGCCTTTGAAGTTTGTCTAGCGTATCTAAGAGGGGATAGTATCGTCAAGACAAACCCCATCACTACCTTGTTGGTATTAGAGCCACTCCGAGGGTACTAGAGGTCATGAGGACAGGACTTCCCTGAATTGGGTTGATTGTAATATCCCACATCGACTATGTACTGTAGTGTTCCTGGGCTAATAAGTGCGAGACGAACATTTCATTGTGACAACGCATTTTAAAAAAACCCCACACACCTTTGGAGTTTGTTTAGCGTGTCTAAGTGGAGAGAAGTCACAGTGAGCCCCGTCACTGCCTTGTCGTCGTACTGATACTGTCCCCACTTTAACCACCTCATCACAGAGGTATGGGTTTTTTCAAAGGCCTCGGTACAAAGAACACACCTCCCCGCACTTTATTTTTTTGAAACAGAAACTTTATTATATTATAAGAAAGTGTTACAACCGGATGAGGTATCCAAACACATTACAAGGATTGTAAAATTTTGTAACCGTTACAAAGCCATTCACAAAATTTGTAATCCTTCCCTAACTTAGACGTTGAGATCCGTGTTGCTGCCAAAATCACATTCCAATAGTGCTGAAGGTTTGTCACCGCCACTCTTTCCGGAATTTGGTAAAAACATCCAGTTGTAGGAAGAACTAACGCGCCATGATGTTTATTCCACTATTTCCATATATTCTTCAACATTTGACAGTCTTAAAAAATGTGGGTTACTGATTCCCCACTATTCCTGCATAGAACGCAAATGTTTGGGTTAAGATAAAATTGGTGTTGCCTTTTATGGACATTATCTACAGTTTTGAGCTTGTTTAAGTTCACTAGCCAAATTAAAATTTTGGCTTTCATAGGGGCCTCGATGCTCCAAATGAAATCAGTTGGGATGTAAACCTCGTTCGGTCCTTGCTCACTAAAACTGTCTTTAAAAGACTTTACAGAAAACTGGCGATTATTTTCTAGGATCCATGTAGGCTTATCTTTTATTTTTGTTTGCTGAAACTGAAAACTGTGTAAAGAACTAAGCAGATCATTAATTTCTTCCATGTAACTTTCCCCAATGTTACTGCTTATATGTAGATTCCATGCCAATTGAGTAGATCCTGCTATAAAAGATTTGGTTAAAAACTCAACTACGGTTCCTTCTTTCCTGTTTAACATTCTGAAGATATTAAGGTATTTCTCCTTAAGTTTGTCCCTCCCACACCAAATATTCTCCCAGAATTGCACATTATCTCCTTTTCCCACCTTCCATATAACGTGGGGTTTAAATTCAATGTATAAACTGTGAATATCCTTCCATGGGAATATATGACTACACTTCCTACATATGCCGACTCCTCTTCCAAAATGTTTTGGGCCATGAATGCTCTTGATTATTTTAGCCCAAAAGGTTGTCGGGCTTTCCATCATTCACCATAACCATTTTCTCCTTAAAGTCTTGTTTATCTTCCTCAACCCCCCTATTCCCAACCCACCTTTTGACATATCTTTGCAAACCTGCTTCCAATTAAATAAATTTTGGCCTTTGGAATCCTCTTCAGCCTTCCACAAGAAATCCCTCATCTATTTTTCAATCTCATCAGCAACCTTTTTTGGGATTCTAAAATGGACATGTAATAAATGGGCAATGCTTCTAGAACAGATTTCAGTAATAACAGTCGGTCTTCCCGCAACAGATAGTTGCATCTACAACCTGCTATTCTCTTCCTAATTTTTAATAGAACTGGTTCCCAAAACAGAGATTTATTTGGGTTACCTCCTAGAGACATACCTAAATAGTTTATAGGCCATGTGCCTTTTAAAACTTGCATCTTATTTGCCATAGCCTCTACTTCTCTTGGGCTGATGTTAATTCCCAAGAAATTACTTTTTTTCCATTCATTTTCATCTCAGTTAGAAAGCTGAAAGTGTGCAGAATTTTCATCATTTCCATCAACTCATTCTTATTATGAGGAATGAAAAGGAGGCACTCATCCGGAAAAAGAATATGAGTGAGATCAATATTCTCTTTTCCAATTTTCATTCCAGAAATCTTTCCTATCTGTCTCGCCTGCTCAATGATTATTGTCACAGTATCAGCTACGACAGTGAATAGAAAGGGGGAGAGAGGGTCGCCTTGCCTTAAACCCCAAGACCCATTGAATTTACCTCGAGGTCTTTCGTTGATGAAAACTGAATAGTTGACCAAGGATAGGCAAGCCATTATCCATTTCCTCCATTGTTCACCAAAGCCTTTTTGATTCATCACAAAGTATAGAAAACTCCGTTTAACTGAGTCATAGGCTTTAGCCAAATCAATTTTCAGCAAGAAACCTTTTTTATTAACTCTATACTCTTCGACCACTTTCATTTGCTATGAGGATGGCGTCAATGATCTTCCTATCTTTAACGAAGGCCATTTGATGCTCGCTTACTATTTTGGGAAGAATGGTCCTTAAGCGATTGGCCAACGTTTTAGTTATAATCTTATACAAACTAGTTGTGAGACTTATCAACCTGTAATCTTCCACTCTTATGGCATTTATTTTTTTGGGTAAAAGACATATATATGTCTCATTTACTTTCCTATTCACCACTGCATTGGTATGAAATTCTTTCAAACATTTGAAAATGTCATGTTTGATAATATCTCATGATTTTTGGAAGAAGGTCATGGTAAAGCCATCCGGGCCAAGGGCTTTAACACCATCACAACTGAACATTGCTTCCCTTATTTCCTCTTCTTCAAACTCCCTTTCTAGCCATCTCTTATCCTCTTCTGAGATCCTCTACCATTCCAAGTTGTTAACCCCCCATTTAATGTTATTGTGTTCTATGAACAGATTGGAAAAGTGTTCAATGATCATATCTTGGATCTGATCATTTGATTCCACCATGTTTCCTTCCTTATCCTCCAATTTGGTGATTGCTGCTCTAGATTTTCTGATGGATAAGATCCTGTGGAAATATTTAGTGTTCACATCACCTTCTTTTGCCCATTTTATCTTTGCTTTTTGTCTGGAATTCCTTTCCTGTTTACATTCTAACTGTAACATCTCCCCCAAGAGTTTTTTCCGTTCATCCCATAGTTCAATTTTATCTTCCTTTTCAATATGTCTATCCAACTTTTGAAGGTTAGTTAGCAGATTGGCTAATCTGACCTCCTCTTCTTCTTTTTGATTTCTACTCCAAGTTCTCATCTTCAGTTTGAGGTTCTGAAGTTTTTGCATGGTTCTATAGCCTTCCCAACCTTGACTTTGGTCATTTGTCAAAATAACCTGCACTAATTTCTTGAAATTGTGCTGCTGTAACCACACATTTTTGAACCTGAACGGAGCAGGGCCCCATTTCACCTCTGCAATGTCTAGAATAATTGGCCAATGATCTGAGGTTAATCTTTGAATACCCCAAACTTGCTGGTGACTGAATTTATCTTCCCATTGATTGTTGCAAAGAAAGCAATCCAGTTTAGACATAACTGGAGACATAGCTGGGTTTTGTCGACCATTACTCCAAGTGAAGGACAGATTCTTCATAGTCGGCTCCTGAAACTGCATGTCTTGGATCCATTCATCGAACATTATCATGGTTTTGGATCTAAGAGTGTTATTCCTCTTCTCTTCCACATTTCTAACCATATTAAAGTCTTCTCCAATACACCACGGCCAATGTATGTTAACCGATATGGCTGATAGTTCGATTAAGCACTTCTCTCTTCATTCTTTATCACAGCACACCTCCCCGCACTTATTAGCCCAAGACCTCTCAAGTACACAGGCAATGTGGGATATTACATTCCACCCAACTCAGGGCAGTCCTCTCCTCATGACTCACACCTCTAGTACCCCTGAAGTGGCTCTGATACCAACAAGGCAGTAGCAGAGCCCGATGTACCGATATCATCCCCACTTTAACCACCTCATCACAGAAGCATGGGTTTTTTTAAAAATGCCTGGGTACAAAGAACACACCTTCCTGCACTTATTAGCCCAAAACCTCTATAGTACACAGGCGATGTGAGATATTACATTCCACTCAACTCAGGGCAGTCCTATCCTCAGGACTCACACCTCTAGTACCCCAAAAGTGTTTCTACTACCAACAAGGCAGTAGCTGGGCTTGCGTACCGATACTATCCCCACTTTAACTAGCTCATCACAGAGGTATAGGGTTTTTTTAAAAGGTCTCGGTACAAAGAACACACATCCCCACACTTAATAGCCCAAGACTTCTCCAATACACAGGCGATATAGGATATAACATTTGACAAGGAAGTAGCGGGGCCTGCCATACCGATACTATCCCCACTTTAACGACCTCATCACAAAGGTATAGGGTTTTTCAAAAGGCCTCGATACAAAGAACATACCTCCCTGCACTCAATAGCCCAAGACCTCTCTAGTACATAGGCGATTTGAGATATTACAATTTACCCAACTCAGGGCAATCCTATCCTCAGGACTTACACCTTTAGTACTCCCGGAGTGGCTCTGACATTAACAAGGCAATAGCGGGGCCCGCTCTACCGAGACTGTCCCCACGTTAACTACCTCTGACTAGATGTAGGGTTTTGTTCTTAGCAAGACTTGAACCTGAGTCTCCCAAAAGCGTTCGGCACTAGTAAGGCTCACAATTACTCATTTAACCCAGGCATCGCTCTAGTGTCAAACCGATGTCGGATATTACAAAGGGCATAGAGAGAATGAAAACCTTAAAAATGGTGAAAGAAGAAAAAGCAAACTCATCTAGTCCCATTCACTAAAGAGGTTTGATTTACAGATGTAAAATGCAAGACAAGTAGCAAGACATTGCAACAAGAGTAACTGAGCATTTTGGCAAGAATAAGGATTAAAAAGATGGAATAAGTTGAGCTCGATCGCAGTACATCAATAGATGGGGGGAGAAGAAAATCCTAAGAGGAAAGATGCTGGAAGTGCCCAACCACAAATCAAATTCAAAAGATGGTTGTCAAAGCAACAACACAAGAAGCCACAAATCTTACGTTGATATAGCTGGACCAGAGATAAAATCCTGCTGGTTGAATCATGGAAGTTGGAGAACCTGCACAAGATTGCAGATTGTGGGTGGATTGCTTGAGCTCAACCTGTGACAACAAATGTATTGTTGTTATATATGACTAGAATGGGAGTTGTTGGCTGACAGAATGCATATGCTGAAAGTAATACTGTTATAAAAAGGAATATATTAAAACTTAAGATTGCTTGACTTATCGAATCCCTAGAGGCCACAGAACGATAAAATGGTACAAAGAGATCATGGGATTGCCAAAGATCATGGGGGCCATACCACATAAGATGAACAATTAAAGGACAATGGACCAATACTCAACTATGGCAGTTGTCTGACAACAGAGAAAAGGTTAAAGATAAGGTCATTGTTGGATTGTTCAAGAAGAGGAAAGTAACACAAATTGAATGGAGCCATCCTAATGGGAAGACACACAGTCAAGATTACAAGATCTGTCATCAATGCATTAAAGAGTGTTGTAAAATAAAGAACAATAATAGACTGAAGGATTTAACGTGGTTAAGCTCCATGGCCAACTCCATGGGAGAGAAGAAAGGGATTTCTTATTCTTTAGTAGTGTCCTAAAGATTGACACCTTATAAATAGATGTACAAGGCTTAGGCACAAATATGGTAATTATTGCAATTACAGCAACAAAATAAAGAGATAATGCAAATCTGAAATGAGATTACTGCAATCTATAATGGAATCAAAAATCATAGATTTCCTTCCTTTTTCTCTCCAACACTTTCCCTCAAGCTGGTGCATAAAGGTTTACCATTCCTAGCTTGGCAACATAGGCATAAAATGTTACATGACTTAACCCCTTCATGAGTATGTCAACAAGTTGGTTATTATTAGATGTCTACGAGATACAAATCGTTCCACTATCAAGCTTCTTCTCAACGAAGTATTTATCAATCTCTATATGTTTAGTTCGATCATGTAGTACACAGTTATGAGCAACACTAATAGCGAACGTATTGCCTTAATAAGGTCTCATAGGGTTCCCAAGTTATCTTCAGATCTTCCAAAATAATCCTCAACACAAAGGTTCACAAATTAATTAAGCCATACATCGAGTTTCCGCTTCAGCAATAGATTTGACCACTAAATTTTGTTTCTTCTTTCACTATGTTACCAATTTCCACCAACGAATATGCAGTAACCAATGGATGATCTCTTGTCAACAACTGAGCTAGCTAGATTGTCGTGGTGCATGCCTCAAGTACAACGCTAATGTGTCACTTAAATAGTATCCCCAATCCCAGAGTTCCTATAAGATATTATAATATGCAATTAGCTTTTTGTAGGTGGAATTCCCTAGGATTATGCGCAATCTAACTCCCCAAACTTGATGCACATGCAATATTAGGCCATGTATGAGATTGGTAGATGAGATTTTCTATTAAAATTTGGTACATTTCCTTGCAGTGTTGTTAAGGCGTTGCCTACGCGTCCAGGCCCTCTCAACGCCTAGGTGATAGGAGGGCTTCTCTATAAATTTAAAAAAATAGGACTTTTAATTAATTAATTAATTTTTTAATTTTAACCTAAATCTAATAACTCTGTTCTCAAACCTCTCAAAGTCAAATGACTCAAACCAACTCCGGCGATCATCTCCAACTCTCCGACGAGCAACTCCGTCGTCTCTTTCGGTGAGCGACTTTAACGGCTCTCCATCTCACTGTGCATGTCTCTCTCCCTTTCTCTCGGCTCTCTCCATCTCTCTTTGCTCTCTTTCAACGTCTCTCCAGCTCTCTTTGCTATGCCTCTCTCTCTTTTTGCATCTCTCCCTCTGTCTTTCTACGTCCCTCCCTCTCTTTCTACTCTCTTCCTCTCTATCTTTCTATGTCTCTCTTCTCTCTCTCTATCTAGGTCTCTCTATCTACGTTTCTCTTTTGTCTCTTTACGTCTCTCTCTCTCTCTCTCTCTCTCTCTCTCTCTCTCTCTCTCTCTCTCTCTCTCTCTCTCTCTCTTCTCTCTCGTGCACAATTAGTTCTTCTTTTTTGAATGTTATGAATATAAAGCATGTGAACTTATGATGATCATAATTTTATCATAATGTACTATCCAATATGTCATTATTTATAATTTTATAATTTGTATATCATTAATTAATTAAATGTAAAATATAAATAAATAAAATTATAAAAAAGCATTAAACAATTTTTCATGTATGTATGTATGTATGTATGTATGTATGTATGTATGTTGAGTAAGGGACCAATAAATAAATAAATAATTCTTCAAGGATCTTTTAATAATTATTTCAAGGACTGCCTAGACGCCACCTAGTCCTCGCCTAGGCCCCGCCTCACCTTATGGAAGCTTATCGTCTTAAGTTGTCTTACCGTCTTGACAACACTGTTTCCTTGTTTATAGCTATGGCTTCTTTGGCTTCCCCAAGCTTGGATTAGATTTTAATTAGTTGGTTTGCAAGCAAACTTCTCAGTCTCTTTATAAAGATCAATGATATATTCTTGTTAAGAAATAAAGATTCCTTGGTTTTTTTTTCCTTTTTTCCAAAGAAACGACAATTTCATTAAAATGATTTAAGAACAAACAAGGGATGACCACCTACCAAAAAACACACCCACGAAACTAAATAAACAAGACTCAACCACATGCAACTACCCCATGGACCCCTACAAAACATTTTTCCACCCTCTTAGCCATTTCAACATAGGATAACCCAAAGATAAAGAACAACTACTGATCCAAAAAGACGCTAGAGACTGAGATTCTTCTCAAATTGCTCTGGGAGGTAAAAATCTATCCTAAAAAAGCCTTGCATTTCTTTCTTTCCACAAGCATCAGACCACAACTAAACTTGTCACCATCCAAATAACCCTCCATTTTGCTATTATCACATCCTAGTACATACAGACACCAAGAGCTTCCTATTCTTCTATCTCTAAAAATATAGGAAAGTGTTTTCTCCATCTTTCCCAAACTTGACTTGAGAATAGACACTTAAACGAACAAATGTGCAACTGTCTCATCATTTTGTTTACAATAATGACAACATGATGGTGAAAGATAATGATGCAAAAGCCATTTTTGAAACATTACCCGTATATTGACTTTCTCTTCAACCACCAACCAAGCAAAAAACTTCACTTTAGAAGGAATTTGAGGCTTCCAAGTCTCTTTTAATATTGACGAGAGCTGGATCAATGGATCATCAGTCAAGAATGTAAAGAAAGATTTAAAGGAGAAAGCACCCGAGGTCTCCTTCAGCCAAACAATTCTATCCATTATATCTTATAACACGCAGTCCCTTAGCAATGCTCGAAGAGCTACCTCTTCCTCTTCACAACCCGGGCCGCCAGCTTATCTCAAATGAAGATCCCACTAAATGGGCATTGATTTTGAGCACCGATCAAAGAAATCGAAAATTATACAATTATGACCTGTTGATTGCATGTACAATCTAGCGAACAAAATTGAGAACGCCTTAGTTTCCCACCACACATCCCCTCAAAATCAAATCGCATCACTTTTACCGATCCATAATCTAGTAATAGGAGTGTAACATTGGTATAGCAAATGGATAAACTTCCATAGACTTTTATGAGTTATATTCCTCGAATCCCTGCATCTCTACCATTCATATTCAACCCATGTCTGCTTTTAATCACTCTTCCCTACAACTAATCTTGCTCCCTTAGAAACCTACACAACCATTTCCCCACCAAGGCTTTATTCTTTGTTATTATGCTCTCAATCCCAAGAACTCCTAATTCCTTCCTCAGCTGCACTTGGTTCGACTCCATTAAATATGCCCCATGACCTCCTTCCATAACTTCCCACAAAAAGTTCCTCATCAATTTCTCAATTCACTTGGCTTCTCTCCTAGGGATTTTAAACACTAACAAATAATACGTAGGCAAAGCACTTAACACTGATTTGAGTAATGTTAGCCTGCCTCCTTTCGATAGAAATGCTCTCTTCCAACCTTCCGATCTCTTAGCTTGCCTCCCAAAATGCTTATGACCTTGGCTTGTCCCTGAAGTACATCCCTAAATACTTTAAGGGCCACTTCCCCTCTTCACACCCAATCCTCATTGCACTCATTTTCAACCACTCGTCACATATAGATATCCCAACAATGCATGTTTTGGACATGTTAACTCGCATCCCTGACACCCAACAGACTCTTTGTACTACTCTAGAATGTGTTCTCAATATTTTTGTCCTCTTCATCCAAAAATAGAAGAGTATCATCAGCAAATTGCACGTGAGAAACTTCTACCCTCTCCTTTCCAACCACAAAGCCCCTAATCTTTCCGCTTCCCTTCCATTATCCAATATACCCAATACATTTGCCACTAATGTAAATAAAAAGGGAGACATTGGGTTTCCTTATCTTAATCCCCTTAACGCTTCAATTTTGCCTCTAGGCCTATCGTTTATAAATATGGAACATGCGACTAACCTCAGACACCATCGAATCCACCTCCTCCATTTTTCTCCAAAACCTTTTTTTTTTCTAAAACATAATCACGAAAATTTCAATCTACTCTATCGTAAGCCTTTTCAATATTTTCTCGTCATCTTGTATTCTTCCGCTATCTTGTTTGCCACTAAGACTACATCAATGATTTGTCTACCCTTAACAAATTTCATTAGATTCTCTGAAGTTGTACCCAAGGAACGAAAATTTGACTTCGCGCCAAACTTCAACCTTTTAAAATTAGAATTAATTTGAAGAGTTCGAAAACTTCGAAAGAATTTTTGTAAAAATTTACCAAATTAGAAAATTTCAAAAAAAATACTATATAAGTGCCAAAATATGAACAATTTTTATTAAAAATACTAAAAACAAACATAATAAATATATTTTACATATAAAAGTATACATGTAATAGTTTTGAACATGTATTTTAATATTAGCAATGTTTTATGCACATCGTATGTGTTAACTTAAAACTGTTAGAGAAAAGAAAGAAAAAAAAAATTATTGTCAAACCCTAATGGTTTTGCAAACATGAACCTTGATTTTCCTTTCTCTTTCTTTTCTCAACTTCTCTTCTCTTAGGCTTTTAGCTTATTTTTCTCTTATTACTCTTCTCTCTATTGTCTCTTCTTCTAAGTTATAGTTTGTTCTTCTTTCTCTTCGTGCACCACATAAATTCTTTCATTAAAAATGTCCTTTTCACGGCTTTTATACAATTTTTTCCTACAAATTCTTCAAAACTTTAATTTTAAGTGAACTTTGCTGATTTTTCGAAGATTTTGACAAAATTTTGTAATTTTATAATTACAGGCAAACTTCGTTTCAATTGTCCAAATTACCTAATTATTTCGGCTAATTTCAATAAACTTCAGCTAATTTTCATACCATGGTTGTACCACCTATTACCTCTTTAATTCAATTTGCCAACACCTTTGCAATGATTTTGTATAACCTTGTAGTAAAACTAATAGGTCAAAAATCTTTAACCCTCTTTAGAACATTCTTCTTCAACATACCAGATCTATGAATCTCCTCCATCGCCTTCATTAAATCATTTTTCACAATCTCCCAACTCTTTTTGGGAAAAATCATGGAGAACCCATCAAGCATTTAACGTGGTTGAGCTCAATGACCTACTCCATAGGAGAGAAGTGAGGGATTACTTTATTCTTCAATATGGTGCCCTAAGGATTGACACCATATAAATAAATGCACCAGGGTTAGGCACAAAAATGGTAACTAATACAATTCCAAGCACAAGATAAAGAGATACTCCAAATAGCCAATGAGATCATTGCAAGTCTATAATGAAATAAAAATCATAGATTTTTTTCCTTCATAGAGTTCCTTCGTTTTTCTCTCCAGCAAAGAGGTTGTGATAGCTACCAGTCAATCTAAAATATTCTAGAAAGAACAAGAGAAGAATGAGAGTTGCCAACATAGGAAGTGATTAGAAGATTGCTCTGATGTGGTTAGTTCCAGGTGAAGGCAATTATAAGTTTGTTAGCAATGTGTCAAATTAGATTGTCTACGTACTTAAGAAAGTGGTGACCGTGTAATAACTAGATCGTAGTTTTGAATCTCAATTATAAACTGTTAGTTCTTTTAAAAGACTAATTGTTTTACTATACAATTCGAGCAATAAGATCTCTCTTCCTTCCTCTTTCTTTCTCTTTTTCTCTTCTTCTTCCTCATCCTCCTCAATTCAACTACTAATTCTGTAAATAGGAAACAGCACGGTATCTGCTTGTTGGGTTGTTGAATAGTTACAACCTTTGGCAAGCTTGGGCATGGTTTAGTGCACCAACAAGCCCATAACAAAACACCTTCCAGCCTGATGAGGCAAATTTAGTTTGGTCTATTAAAAGTCAATGGGAGGTGAGCCCACTGCACAAGAAAGCTAAGCTGATGAGGAGCTTCAAGTCAGGCTGGTGAAATCTTGTAAGAGACAAAAAGGCCAATGGGCCGAGAAGCAATATGTTGAGAGATTTAATATAAGCAAAGGGACATGCCACATAAACCTCATTTTGAACACCAAAAACTACATTATATGATTTGTTATGCATTTACACACCATTGACGTGCGCCTTGATATGCGTGCTCATTCATCCAATAGTTGTTAGTGTATAGTGTGGCATTTGGTATTCAAAAAGGAGTTTATGTAGCACTGCCCTATAAGCAAATACTTCAAAGACTTAATTAAAAACAAAAAGAAAGAGGTATAGGTGCACCAAAGGAGGAAGGTTTCAACTGTAGACAAGATGGTTAAGAAAGACATATATATATATAAGCAAATAAGAGATTACAGGTGGCTTGCGACCATCTTAGAATCTATTGAAGGAAGGAAGCCAAAGGATAGGTACTTACAGACACATTTCTCACAGACATCAAAAGCAAGGTGGAATGGTAGATAATTTGCCAGGCAAGGTAGCAACTAACAACATGAAAGAGGAAGAGCACAAGGTTAACATGGATGAGACTTTGGTATGCCCATAATTTTGGTTGTGAAAAGGCTCATGGTTCTCAACTTTTATAAAAAATATATTCCTGAAGAATGAAAGTATATAAAATTGAAGCGAAGTATCATTTATAATGACAAAACTAAAGAATCCCATAGGGAAGAAGCCAAAAAGGCATATAACTCTAAATCAAAACGAAATGGAGATGCAATTTACAAATTAAGCAATTAATTCATGTTCTCTTATAAATAGGGAGCATAAAAGTTAGAAAACAGCTTGTTAATCATACATCATGTGTCAAGTAATATAGAAATTATAAATCCTACTATAAGCTACTAGACCAAAACTTTTAATGAGTTTTAAGTATACAATTAAATTATTTTCATTTTTTTTTTTTTTTGAAAGGAAACATAATTATATTATTTTCAATTTTCGAAATATCAAAAAGAATAATAGATCTTTCCAACATTAAATTAAAAACAGGGGTCTTTGCACAAATTTAGTCATCAAGGGAAATTATTATTCTCCCAACCTTTTCAATTTCCAATAATATATATATGTTAGTGAAAATCTTCTTAAAGATTGTGTACTACTTTTTATTAAAATGCAAAAAATTTCTATTATTTATCAACTTTCAAAATAATAGTTACATTTAGCTCAAAAAACTAAGATACATGACTCTAACAAATCCCAAGACGCCTAAAGTTGCTCATGTTTTACAGTGCCAAAACACTCTAAGGATATCGAGAAGCAATCGAGTGGAGAGATGACTCAACAACAATCCAAGAGGACTTTTTTTGTTTTCTCCATTAGCTTTTGTCTCTAGGGTGATATCATTTTCTCTGGCTAGCGCTCCAATCAATAGCAATAACTTGGTCAATGGCCTATGGCTTTTTTATTGGGTTGGCGACACGTCTATTGTTATTTAAAAGATAAGTAGTGTTTGTTTCACATTTAAGTGTTCTGTCGTAGGTTCTTTAATGGAGTTGTAGGGGTCTTGTTTGTGCATTTCTTGTGCTTTTGTTTGTTTGTATAGCTTCATAATAAAGTTTTCTTTGTTTGTACTAATGTTTATAAGAGCACAAGGCGTACTCAAGGAGAGGGACCACTCTATCACCTAAGTTGCAAAGCAAAACACACGTCTGAGTGATACAAGGCACAATATAAATTTTTTATCAATGAATGAACCACAAATTTAAAAGAGAAGAAACTAGAAACAAATCATATAACAAGGTAACAATTTAATGATTTATCATGCAATTATTCTTGCTTTTTTGGCATTTACATACACACATGTTCCACGAAATAGAGAGGCAAGAAAAAGGAGGAGCTCAAGAGAAGGATGGGGAAAGATGAAGCAACAATATCTCTGCTACTTTCTTCTTTCCAGCATCCCTCCCCTCGTTCAGCAATAGAAAGAGGAACAAAGGAGAATGGAGGGAGGAAGAAGCAGCAACAGCATCTCTGCTGCTTTCTTCTTTCCCCCATCTCCTCCTCTAATCATTCAGGAATAGCCAGAGAAAGGACAGAGGATGGGGGTGGGGAAAAGAAGCAGCAGCAGCTTGCTGCTGCTGCAGCCTCCAAAAAGAGAGAGTACAGATAGACAGACAGACAGACAGACAGAAAGAAAGAGAGAAAGAGAGAAAGAGAGAAAGAGAGAGAGAGAATAGAAACAGGAGCACCAGAGGAGGAAGAAGACGAAGGATAATAGTAGCAAGATGTGAGAAAGAAAGAAAGAAGGCAGCCCCCGTAGTTGTTCCTTGCTTCGTTGTCGTTGTTGTCATTGACTTTTTTTTTTTAAGTAGAAGATTGTAATTCTGTTTTCAAATTAGGACAAGCAAACGATTATGTCTCGTTTTTTTTTATTTTGAGATGAAATATAATATTATTAGACCATATTTTAATAGTATCTATAATATTATCATTAACAAAAATATAAATGACCAACTGATCAAACAATTAAAAATAAGAAAAAAGAGAAAAATACAACTGAGGCACACCAAGGCACTAAGAGGCGTGTGCAATATGCCCGTGCATGGACTATTTCAAGGCATAAGGAGAGTGCCACGCAAGAAGACGCAGGTGCAACTTAATAACACTGGTTTCTACTGAAAAAGAAACCAAAGTCGACATTAAAACATGTGGATGAGTACGTTTTTCAAAAGCCCTAGGGTAGCTTTCCATCGCACTAACAGATAATAAAATAGTGTTTGTGGAAGCCTCCAATGATGTGTCCAAGGCTACTAGTAATAATAGTGTTAGCGAGGAGAAAATTCCTATGGAAGTGAAATGAGATTAAGAGATGACAGGATGCAGGTGTCTAAGGTGATAGAGGGAAAGAGTTAAAAGAAAATTTCTATAATGAAAGTTTAGGATACTTTATCATCATCATCAGTGTATAAGGAATTGATTGAAAAATAGAAGTTAATTTAGCAATCAAAAATAATATCAGTGTTTATATAAGCTACTCTAAGCTGGAAGCAAGGTTTGCAAAAACAAAGTGGTGCAACTAGAACAGAATATGACTGCATGGTTCTGCAACAATATGTACAAAAAAAAAAATAAGGAGAAGAAGAAGAAGATGGAGGAGGAGGAGGAGACACTCCATATGATGTGGAAGCAGAACAGAAACATATTCAAGCCAGAAAAATATGATAAATTTATGAACCTTTTTCTCCTTTTGAATCTCTGATGCTACTCCACTAATTCCCACCAAAGACTTTGAACTAGTTAAATGGACACTAAGAACACTGCAAGGAGTGTAACAATTTGTCAGAAAACATTGTTTCATGTATGCCTCGGGAAAAAACAACTAATCACCATAACAAAAACAACAGGGCAGAAACAAAGGTCTAGCAGACAATTATACACCAACTGCATTACGTGAAAAACTAAGAAACACCATGAATCATTCATGCACTTAGAAACCACTCGTTTACAGTTTACACAAAAATAAACCCTAAGTGATAAAAATACTACCAGCCCAAAAAAACTAATTTTGTGTTGATGATTGCCATAATACAGAATCAGGCCTCATTGTCAACACAAATGCCAAATCTAACTCGATTTTTCTGAGATAATAGCCAATTAATGTCTGGAAAGAAGAATTAAATCCATGAAAATGATATACGTGCATAAATAATATTACCTTGATTTCAGAAGAGTAACTTATTCGATGCCCAATATCCATTTCAACAACTCAATTCTATTCTTATTCCCTCCATTTCCCCTTCCCCCCTACTAATTATAAAATATTCTTTCAAAAAGACCTAAGACCTTCAACATGTTAAACTAAGGGCTACAATCATCATTGGTAAGGGCTTAGGAGACCCTTCTTCTGTCCCATAAATAAGAATCATAGAGAATATGCTATGCATGAAATGCAATGCCCAGTGACTGGCCTCACCCAGGCAGTGTAAATCTAAATTGGTGCCTTGAGTCTTAGTTTTCACGAACACACTTTACAGAAAAGAATTTGAAATATATATTCCGCAGATTTCTTAGAAATTGAAATTATCAGAAGACAATCATGATATCCACTTACTTAAGCTTTTTCTTTGTTGTGGCCTCTACAACCCAATCTCCAACACAATTTAGATCAGTTCCTTTGGGAAGGAGATCGATCTTCAACAAACAAAGAGGTAAACCGAATTTTATATAACAATTACTATAGAGACAAAATTTAATGTCAAATAGCACTAGAAATCAAGATTTACCTTTGTCACAACCAATATGATTGGATTTGCCCCAGCAAGGTCACGTATTCGTGCCAAGAAACTGCCATTGAAGTCAACAATATCAACCTGTCAATAAGTGAGAAGAAAATATAAGACAGCAATAATGAGCACATAATTGACAAGCAGCTGAACTCAGAAGGAACAATTGATCAAACAATAGAAGGAAAAACTAATGAATTTCTTTATTTTACTTTTTTTTTTTTGAAATACATTAAAAGGAAACTGAGATCATTAAGCAAAGGTTCCACTACATTCAAAAGCCATTTAATACCTTTAGATGCAAAACAATATCTTCTGGACAATAGAATACCAACACAAGTAGCACTCGGCTCAAGACATGGACTGACATGGTGTGTGTGAGCGCATATATATATATTTATATATACATACTAGGTGTGCACCCTCTCAACCAAATCCCTCAAAGCAAAACCTCTTGAAAGATTACAAACACCAATTAAAGACGAGGATAACAAGAAAGAACTCTCCCAAACAACCCAAAAATCCATTTCCACATCATCAAATATGTGAGAATTATGCTATTTCCTTGAAATAGATTAAGATAAAGGGGTGGAAGATACAATGTCTAGAGCAGGAGGAAAAGAACTTGCAAAGGTACAGCCAAAGCCAACCCCTCACCCCTCCAATGAAAAAAAAATTGAAAAAGAAAGGCTATAAGATTAGTCTGTATTGATGCACCAAATAAAACGGGCAAAGAACTGGTTGTGTACTAGACCATATCTTACTTATGGTTGGTTTTAATATTTTTACCATAATAACCCTAAGCTATTTAGGTACAAATAACTTACAATCATGGTGTAAAAATAACAGTCATTTGTCATAATTCAGTGAACTTTTTCAATATTTTTAACCAGCAAATTGTTGGATGGATGTAACATTTAAAAAGGGCCAAAAATTGATAAAATTCTACAAATTTCGATAAACATCTATGCATTTAATTTTTTTTCAATTTGAATGTGCAAAAAATCAAAATTTCTATGAAATTTAGCAAAAAGTATATGCATGTCATGTCATTAATTTATTAAAAAAGAAAAGAAAAAAGAAAAGAAAACAATAGTCATGAAGCTAACCAATCAAGTTAGTATATGGGATTTTTCTTACAAAATGCAAGACAATAAAAATAAACAATGATTGAAAGTTAATAGAGATAAAAACTTAAAAATACATTGAATGAATTCCTTAAGGCATTTTTTTTTTGGTTACAATCCTATGAAACAAGATGATGAGGCAATACATTTAAATATTAAACCAATAATTGAGGATTCTGCTAGTTTCAATTAGAATTTTTGAGAATTTCACATGGACATTGGGGATGTTTGGGATAATTTTGTAATGATGTTCTAAACTCTCTAAGGGGTATGGTACTAGTGATTGAGAAGCTAACTGGCGCTATATTTTGCTTTCTTTGTAGGGCCATTGGGAAATCTCCTCCCTTTTGAGCATTTTTTTGCAGTGGAATCTCCACCAAATTCTTTCTATAAATATAATCTACACATTTCCTTTCAAATAATAATAATAATAATAACAAACTAATAATTTAGAAAATATACTGTTAAACTAAGCAAAGCATATGGCTGAGAAGCATGCCACCACAAGTTTTTTTTTTTAAACAAAACACAAAGTCGTTATATTCATAAAATGTTGTGGGATGAGATATCCCACTACAACTTGCTTACAAAAGCAAATACAAAACATTTCTTGACCCCTATACAAATCAAACAGTCCCTACATACCATACAAAATTTCCCGCAATTCTTGTCCACTGTCCAAAACTCATCTCCTTCCCCACTCTTGTAGAGGTCACCCATGTAGCAAATAAGGCAACAGATCATTGCCATACTTCTTCTACTGAGGAATCTTTCCCTATAGATATCCTTTTGTTGTGCTCCTCCCAAACTGCATATATGATTGCAAGAAGGGTGCACTTCCAATAGGGCCTAATAGGAGAATTTTCAATCTCTTGAGGAAAAGCAAAAATGTTGTCCTCCAGAGGGCTTTCATTTTCTCATGATTGGAGTTCCAGAAATTCCATATTCTCCTTATAAACTTGCGTGCCACCACAAAATTAAAAAAAAAAGAAAAAAAAATAGAAAATGGATAACATTTAAGACCAAAAGCCGCCATTAGATCATTCATGCAATCCACTTAAAAAGAATGGTTCCATTAGATCATTCATGGATATTTTTATGTATTAAGGGTCCATTTGACGCGCAGGATAGGATTGGATTATTTTTAGACAATAGGATGGGACAAGATAGGATTGGATGTAAGAGGATTAAAAATAAAGTAATGTAATGTTTGATACAACACAGGATAATTATAAAATAAAAACAAAAATAAATTAAAAAAGAAAAATAAGAATTTAAAAAAAAAAAAGCAAAAGAAAAACAAGAGTAAAAAAATTTAAAATAAAAAAATTTATTTTTTGGTGAGATTAAGTAATCCTACAAATTTTGGTGCAACACAGGATAATTATAAAATAATAATAAGAATAAATCGAAAAAGAAAAAATAACAATTAAAATTAAAAACAAAAACAAAAGTAAAAAAAAAAATTGGTGAGATTGAGTAATCCTGTGAGAATAAGATAAAAAAGTGGGACTAGGATAAATTTAAATGTTATGCTATTGCTACCAAACATAAAATAGGATTAAAATTTAATTCAATACTATCCTATCCTAAAAAGCCCCTAAAAGTATATTGATATTAGTTTTCAGTTTATATTACAATAGTCAAGATATTTACAACTCATTTATAATTTCAACACCATCCTCTCAATTAACTAATACAATCCAAATTGACTTGCTCATGACATCTGGTGTGTCTTGGAATTGGGGATTTAAAACAATTAGTTGCACGTAACATGCAATAAAGTCAAGTTTTTAATTTTCAATTAATTTTCAATATTTAACAGTTTTCCCCATGCGATAAGAAGGCAAGTGGTTCAAACTGGTGAATAACCTCTCAAAAATAACAATCAACTAAAATGCTTTCTATTCACAATGTAAATGACCTCATGGAAAAACAAGCCATCTTTCATGTCATTGCTTTCATGGGAGCAAAAATACAATTTGATTTGTTATGTCCACTAGTGAATGCTAGGGTATTAGTTGGCAAGTGGTTATGGAGGTTTCCAAATAAAAAGTTCTATTATGGCAAAAGGACATTCCTAGTAGGCATGGATGTGAGGCTAGCCAAAGGGATGTTAACATTGCTAATAGAACCACCTTCAAAGGCCAATGAAAATTTATTTCTTCCATGTACCCCTATTTTTTTTTTTTTTTTCCTCCCTTGACTAGACTCAAAAATCATAAGGAGGATTCAATTCAATTTGGAAAGACCGATGGTATCAGAATGATACCTTCCAAATGGCAGTCCCTAGCCCATATTGTTGCATTCATTCCACAAAAAACATGTCATTGATTTTGTAAGAAATATGGGGAAACTTCCAGGGTTTAGTGACTTTCATTTGGGTTGGGGCATCCCTCCAAGAGAGGAGGATGATGTTGCATCAGTATTATGGTTGCTAGGGGGATTCCAACTCTCAGGGAGGACAAGATAGAATTTCTAGGCCATGGGTTTCTTGTAGACTTTTCACGCCAAACGTTTCCACTCTTTAATTCTTGATGAACCTCATGTTTCCATATCACCATTTACATGGAAAGATCATGTGCCATTAAAGGCAAAATTCTTTGGATAAGCAGCCTCTCATGGAAAGACAAGTACAGAAGATAGGTTGCAACACAGATTCCCACATATGTCCTTTCCCCATATTGTTGTCACCTATGTAAATCGGAGTTAGAGTTTTGTATGACATACATCTTGAAAATGCCCTTTTGCTGGCGAGGTGCTGAACTGATGGTGGTTCCACTTCCCTGTCACAGGTAATGAAGAAGTTGACGAGGAATGCATTTCCACTTTATGAACAATGTTCAAGTAGCATGGAGGGAAATTTAGAAGGTGATGTCTGCAGTTTTATGACTATTATGGATGGAATAAATGAATGTTTCTAGATGAGTTTCTCGTACTATTACAATGGCAAAGTCTATCTTAGCTTCTTTTTGGGTTACTAATAGTAGTATATCTAAAGGCAACAAAATGGTCGACTGGTTTAGAGGTGGTGTAACTTTGTATTTGAATAGTAGTAACGCTAGAATTGTTTGGCCTATATAACTTTTTCTTTTTTTTCCTTCATACGTATATCAACCTATTAGTTTTCAATGTAAAATAAAATGAAATAATTTAACATTTAAAAGAAAAAAAAAAAAAGAACATAACATGCTAGGAGAGAACTCCAAGAAAATTTTAGAGTTTTAAGGTACCATACCATATGAAGTACTGGTCAGAAACTCATGGAAAGTACAAGTTGAATGTAATTGACTTTAACTACTTCATAATCAGAAAGCATTGACAAGAATTTCTATAGAAATGAGACTAATTATATTCTACAAATGATTCAATAAAGAGGAAATTAGGCATAAATGCGCCAACTCTACAAGAATATTGAAAAGATTCTGGCATGCGTTTAAGATATTTCAAAAAGTCTCTCTATTGACAAGACAATTTCTTATTCACCACATACCCTTAAGTCAAATTGAGATCAGTCCTTATTAAATGTGAACCAGCTCATGGATCAATTATTTCACCATGTTCATGAACTTTTATAATTAAAAAAAAAAAGAAGAAAAAGAAAATTATATCTCATCCATTGTCATACCTAGCATCAACTGAATTGATTCACTTATTTAGTATGTACTCAACAAATTATTTGCAATGCTAACAAAAATAAAGGACATTTTTCCTATAAAAAAATTAAGAAAAAAAATATGCACGTCCTTATGCTATTAAGAGTTTTGCTGGTTACACAGTTACTCAAATATAACTAAGATGATTTGGAGCCAAGTAGCAAAGATAAGGACGAATTTTAGCACCAGAATTTTCTCAAGCATAAGAGAATGGTTTGATACGGAATCAAAAATTTTAGCACCAGCATTTCTCACCAATTTAACAATCAAAGTTTTCTCACGCCGCAAAAGCGACAGCTTCTCCCTCAGCTCCTCGGCTGAAACAAACTGCCTCCCACCAGAGTACCCACCATTCCCACCAACAGCAGTTACCATATGCCCATGAGACAAGAGCCTGCACCTTGCGCAAAGCACCGTCCTAAGCTGCCTATGCTTCTTCTTCTGCGCCAACCAGACAAAAAGAACCAAATTTTCACAGTACCCATCTCAATTCAACAAAAAAACAAACTCACACCCACAGACCCAAATTGCCCACAAAGCATACCAATTCATAAGTCTCCAAATCAACATACCCCGGCGCACCTGCTTCCGTCGTCTGCAATGGCGCGCCGCAGCCGTAGCAGCAAGCAATGACTGAAGACATCTTAGGCGGCTTCTTCCGCTTCTTCTGCTTCTTTGAAGAAAGAACAATTGCGGCGGCTTCCATCGATTTCTGGCGAGACATGAAAAGTTCGCCACGGGTCGGGGCAGCGGCGCCGGTGCCGTCGGGTTCTAGGGAGGAATTTGAGAAGGGGGTTGATCGGGAGGATCGTTGTGGGTTTTGTTGGGTCTGTGAATTGGTGGTTCTGCAGAGAATGAGAGGAGATTTATGGGAACGGGAAGGTAAAAGAGAGTTGAATTTAAGGGTTAGTAGCCTGTGAGGGGGAGGGAATTGGGGGAGGGAGATGGAGAGGGAGAAGAGGGATTCGGGCGCCATGGCTGTAAGTTCAAGATTTTTCTTTTTTTTTTTTCAATTTAGGAACACTATGCTTTCCCCGAAAGATTTTATGAGAGGAAAGAAGACAGCTACTTGGGGTTTTTACCTGATTATCCAAGAAAACAAAATCAAACTCGTAAATATCTGACTACACCAAGTTGTACCATTAATGTTTAACTTTGTATCATTTATATTTAACTTGTTATAGTTAAAAAATTATTTTTATTATAAAAATATATATAAAAATCTTTTAAAAAGACATTTTTTATGCAAGAAAAAAAAGGGAAAGTATCTTTTTAAGAGACCTTTTTTTCTTATAAAAAGATTTACAAGAAAAGCATATATAAAGACATTTTTCTTCTAAACGTAAACTCAAAAAATACAGATGCTTTTCTTTTAAACGCAGACCCAGAAAGCATAAATATTTTTCTTCCAAATGTAGAAATAAAAAAGGAAAAAAAAAACACAAAGGCTTTTTTAAAAGTGTTGCTCCCATGTGAAATGACAAAACGAAAAAAGCGTCGCGTCAAGAAACGTTTTTTGCATTTTGAGAAATAAATAAATAAATAAAACCACGCACAATGTCAAATGCAAGCCCTATCAGTAAACGCAATTTCTCGATTTTTTTACTACTTGGTAGAAAACACTTTTCTACGTTTATAGAATGCCCTCGCATTAAAAAAAAAAAAGGTAAAGAAAAGTCTCTTTACTACGTGTAATTTCTCTTCATTGACGATGTTTTACTCCGACGATCTCTCTTCAACGTGGCTTTTCATAAAAAAAGTAAAGACTTTTGACGTTTGTGTGCTAGAGATATGTTAGATGTGAATGCTACTAGGACTTCATAATGATGCTACAATTAAAAAGACTCATCCGATCTTTGTGGATTAGCTCCATGCAATTTTTTTTATTTGACTCTATTGGAAGTTTTTTTTTCCCATGTTCTAACATAGCTTAGATAGGATGAAATTTGAGAAGACTTGATGAAATTGGAATCTTTCCTGTGTGCATCAAACCCCAAGAAAAAAACGTTTTTGGACAACAAATAACCATCAATGGAGGGTTGTCGAAGCTTCGGCCATTGTTCTCTAGAGGTTTGAGTAGCTGAAAGATTGTTTATTGGTTAGAGCAAA
>JAJIYU010003449.1:0-26759 GCA_030144865.1 Tinospora cordifolia
TCTGGGAATCAAAGAAAGAGAGCAGATGCCCAAAGATTGATGTCTATCTCCACTTCTAAAAGAATATATATTTAGGAGACCACAAAGCTTGGAGAACTCATTAAAAAAAAATGAGAGATACACACGCCTTCACAAGCAAAATAAAACACCTTGGTTTCAACTTCTAAGATACAAAACTCCTATAGAACTTTTACACTTTGGCACAGTAATTCTTAATACATTTTGACATTGGGAATAAACGTATCTATAACTGGTAGAGCTTAGAATGCAAATGCATATCTGGTTTCAACCACTGCTCAATCCCATGAGCTTTTCTGAAAACGGCCGACTCACGTAGATTAACAGTCAGATTTGCAGAAGGAAGCAGATGCAATGGCTCTTCTGCTTCCTTCCCAATTACACTTAGAAACAGTCCACCTAGTGAGTTTTGGGTAGCCAGTCTTTCAATGCTTCCTGCTCCAATCTCCTCCATTTTTTTCCGATGCTCAAAATACCCAATGTACTCTGCACAGATATGATCTCCTGGATTCACAAACAGATGAGGAACCCATGGAGACAGAAGCACAAATGGATCCTCAGAACGTGGCCTCTGCTGGTAACTTTTTGTAGCTACGGCTAAGCCTGCGGTGATAAAGCTGCTAGCAATCCGGATTCCATGCTTCACTTTCTTATCCTTGATCTTTTCTATTGGAGCAGAAAAATATGGTGGATTAAAGAGAAAAGATTCAAGAAAGATACCCGACTTGGCCATGTGTTTCCCTGCAAGCATAGCCATTGCGGACCCTAAAGAATGTCCAGCAAACCAGATATTCAAATCTCCACCACTTGCAACCATGTTTCTCACAGCTTGCATTGCAAGCTCAAAGCGGGAAGTTCGGTGAAGTCCATTTTTAACAAAATTAAGGTTCAACTTTAGATCCTCTGAGAAGGCATCTCCCTTGATAATGGTACCTCGGAAGGCAATGACATATCTTGGAGCAGTCGGAGTTGAGTCTTTGTTGCCAGACATGGGCTTGTATTCATATATAGCGCCAAAGATCGATGAATCAACACCATCTATCAGTTGACAATGCAGTTGAAAATGGAAGAACTCCCACCAGGGTGGAGCAAGGGCTTCTTGCCCTTGGCGGTTCTGCTGGCGATCACGCTCTAGAACATATACACCTTGAACCAAGCTAGCTGCAACTACTCTTCGGTGATGTGCATTTTTCCTTGAAAAGATAAAATTATTTATTTTTACTAGTTAGACTATAATATTGTAGAGACCAAAATTAGGAGCAATTCACCATACACAAACCACCAATAATTCAAGTGTCCTAGGAGACAAACTAAACTAGTGTTGGCCCTGTTTGAAAATACAGAACATGAGCTGCTACATTGACTGCTTGCATTATCTAAGATGAATGACAAGGCATAGAGTGAAAATTCATGTCCCATTGCTTTGTTTCATAGGATATTTGACCAACTTCATAGGTTGTCCTATCAAAAAGCAAAGAGACTCCATATGATATTGGACCAACTTCGAAGGTTGCCCAAAAGGAAAGAGACTCCATGCGCTGTGTCACATTCCTACGTTTCCGGCAAATGTAATCTATTCTAGCCATTTAGAACTTGACCCCACAGTGAACAAAAAAATAAAGGGTAAAGATCTATACCAATCAACGGCAGTGAGATATAAAGGACCTGAAATCCCAAAGATATCCCTCTTGGATGCCATTAATTCTGCTGTCTCTTTTGGTGCCAATTAATCCAAATGGAATCTGAAATAGACCAGAAAGTTAAAAACTAGTTATGATGGGTAAATGACATTCCTAGATTCCAAACAATTTAAGCACAGCAAGGTCCATCCTGAAAGAATAAATAGAATTAATGACCTGCTTTCCTGCACATTTTGTTTTTAAATCAGCATGGAAATTCTTGAAGAAACAATACATAAGTTAATAAATAAATAGATAAGTCATCTTGGGGTGCCTAGGTACAACCAGAAGATCATGTAACTTGATCCATGTTAACCAATTTTCTCCACCCACTTCAAGATCCAGACAGGAGGTATGAATGGGAGGTTAAGTAGCTGCTGCACATTATTAGTTCATTCACTCATACCTGATTCACGGTCAAGAAAAATACAATTGGAAGAATTTGACTCAATACATCAAAACAAGGTCACACTCTGATAACCAATGTTTTGTAAACAGTTAAAACATAACATGAGGCACTGATAAGCAAAATCTGCGTACCCTCAAGCACATGACATGTTGATAAGAAGCATTCTACTGTATAGATATCATTTAAATATTAATAAATCCTTCAAATAAAACTGGAGACTATCAAAGATTAAACGACTGACATGGTAAAATATGAACATGTCTAGCCACATACAACGGGTCATAACAGGTCACTAAAAAAAAAAAAAAATATATATATATATATATATATATCCCTTTTTTCAAATCTATAAATTTCCATAAATTTTGTGAACCATGTGGTGTATGAAAAATCCCTTGACTTACATCATTTGTATCCTAAGGTGAAAAAAAAATCATTTAGTCCACACTAATTAAAATGCCAACTTGTACGTTAAACAGAAAGAAGTTCCAACAAGAAAAATACAAACCTTACAGGCAAAACAGCTAATCTTTTTCCATCAATCTTGATAAAATAAAATAATTTGCAGAAGATACTATAAGCCAACTACTTCAATACAAAAACCAGACTTCCCAGTATGTTCTTTCAAAAATGTGAAATAAGAAGAACAAAGCTAATCTAACCTTAAAATATTTCAAAAACCACCGAATCGACACCACTCACTGTCAAGAGCAATACTTAAGGTGATAAAGATTTATTACTGGAAAAAAAATTACAGAATCAAGGATCTCTCCTGCCGGACAAAGAGATTCAGAATCATCTAATTTTTTTTCTGATGTCTTAGTACCTTCACATCAATTAATTATATATTCTCAAATCAACAAGCCAATCTCATTGCGAATCACAATGAGCCGGCATTGGCCTGTCATATCAAACAGATATACCCAAATTTAAAATCCGTCTCCAAACCAATTACTAGGGTAGCAATTGAAAAAAGAGAATCAAAATAATCATTACTGATTATCACAATCAGAAACAATTGTACAAAAAGATGCTTGTACACATTAGCCACTCCTTAAAGAAATTCTCAAAAGAACAACATACTTCGTTTTTCAAAAATAAAAAAGAATGAAATCCCAAGGTATCACGATGCAGATCCGATCCGATCCGCTCTCATTTTAGAGGGGTTTGGAATCGAAAGCCTAGATCTCCTCACCTATTAACAATTGCACAATAAAAATAATGTAGAAATTAAGCATTTAATCGGTAATATTCATTAAATACCTCAATGAAGTATCGGAGCTCTTCCAACGATTGCAGAAGAGACCGAAAATCTATATACGGAGAGTTCTTCTGCGCTGCACCATGAAAAGCAACATAAACTTCTTGTAGAACAAAATTAAAGAACATATGAATCGTGGGGCGTTAGGTGTCACTTTCACATGACGTAAACAATGTATATAAAATACAAAGCAGCTGCTTCAGTACGAAGTCTTATTGAAATGCGAGTTACATAAAACAATGATAAAGATACAGTCAAGATCAATTTAAAAAAAAATAATCAAAGAATTGCAATCTGATCGAAGAACTTAATTGAACGAAGAACAATGTAGACGACGATAGAATCAAAGAAAACAAGACAACAATTACCTTTTCAAATGAAAAACAAAAAAAATTAAAAAATTACAAGAAAGGTAGAAATCCGCCATATAGTGTAGATTTTCGGTTTAGGTCTGAAGAAATAGAGAAGAAAGATTTGAAATGACTTCCAGAACAATCTTTAGGGTTTGGATTTTTTGGTGGTTGATCTGTCAGGGACAGATAGAACCCCCGAGAGAGGTAAGCTCCGGCTCTCCGTGGCCCCCTCTATCTCTCTCCTTTGGTTTAATCTCTCTAACTTGCCTACGTGTTTTGCATCTGACCGGCAATGCAGATCGAACGGTGTAGCTATTTTACCATTTGGATAAATATTATTTATGCATCATTTTAATTATACATGAAAAGGATTGAAAAAGGTCCAAAATGCTCATAGAATTCAGCAGATCAATGTCTTGGGCACTGGGCAGTCTTACCAAATTATCATAATTTCGCTTTCATTTTTATTATAAAAATTTTAAACAAACTGAGTTTAATAATATTTACATTACTGAAATTATTCAATACTTACAACAAAGTTGATACAAAAAAAAAAAAAAAAAAATTTAAGAGAGTATTTAATGACGTTATTGAACCTTTATATCTATTTCAAATCTAATATCTAATCATGGCAGATGCGTAACCTATGCAAAAATAAATAAGAGCTTGAAATATTTTTTAAATATATTTAAAAAAATATTAAATTTTTCATTGCCTTTAATTTTTTTTATATATAAAGGATATAAGTAAAATTCCGAAATATAATTTAAATAAAAACAAAAGTAAAGAAAGTAAACTTATAATATCTTCTTTAAAATAATAGTGTAGCATTAAAGGAAAAAAAAAAAAAAAACTTCTTGACAGGTCTACCATCGAGCATCTGACAAAAGAGGATAAGGGTAGTTTATATTTTAGTATTTGACATTGTTAAATTTTACTCTTAAATCAATTTGTCCTTGTTTAAACTTCTCCCATCTCTCTCTTTAGACCATGAGGCCACTAAAAAGGCCACACGTGCGACATATTTCCTTTTCCTTCTCTTAAAACTTGTTTCGAGGTACATAGACGATGGCCTCAAATCTCCAAATGAAGTTTGGCATGATTTTTAGAAAATTTTTAATAATATATTGGTTTTTAACTTATCATAGTAAACTCATCATTTTAATTATTTAATATTTGTGTTTTTATTTATCTGCTAACCATATTATTAAAGTGGAGGAATACTCCACAAAAAAATTAATTGATTAAAAAAAATCTTATTAACACTAAAGTTACACCACCATTTTAAAGGGTTGAAAATGAGTTGAATCCCATTGCAGCCAAAGTTGTTTTTAGAGTGTATAAGAATATATATAACAGAATGATTGACCGATTAAGCATTGGAATGGGTACGAATAATTCAGACCTCTTTTTCAATATAAACTAAGACTGTAAAAATAAAATAAAATAAAGAAAGTCCTTCTCACGTACTGGCCATTTCCAGATTTGTCGTGCAAAGCTTTAGTTATTTTGGGCCACCTGGAGTTTGGAATTATTTTGGCCTCCTGCTTTGGGGTTAGATCTTCCAGTTTTAAAGGCTGTTTGGTGTGCTAGATTAAAATAGGATAAAATAAATTTTTATTTTAATTTAATATTTGGGAGTTCATAAGATAAGATAAAATAATAATTTGAACTCATTATTTTATCTCATTATGATAGAATTAAATAATTTTACTAATTTTTTATTATTATTTTATAAAAAAATTTTAATTTTTTATGTTCAATCATATCTCATTCTATTATATCTCTTAATTCCACCAAAATTTTTTTATTTTTTAAATTTTTTAAATTTATTATATTTAATTATATCTTATTTTATTCTATCTCATCAAAATAATTTTATTCTACTTAAACACAAAAGGGCCTCTTGGACGGTTGAAAGGGCATACAACCCATGTCATGCTAACGGGTTGGCGGCAAATGCCTGCCCAACCCATCTCATCCCGGCGCGCATTAACCCGGTTAACAAGATAACGACAGTAGTCATATATATATTTTAAAGTTCTCACTTTTAAAATTTTAACTTTTTTAACCTTTTTTTCTATCCCTTATTTTTTTACTTTTTAATTATTATTTTTGGTTTAAAAACCACTTTGGCTCAGTCCTCACATTTTTATGTTTATTATAATTATTTAATAATATTTTTAATACTAATTTATATTTTATAGTTTTACTCACTCTTACTCAATCTCAAATACTTATGTATTTTTTCTATTTTATATTTATTTTTCATCATTTTCATATTTCATTATTACACTTTAGTTCATCAAGTGCATTCCAAAAATATTTAATTTTTAGTTTATACAATATTTAATTAATTTTAGAGTTAAATTAATTATATTTTTTAAATAAACTATGTGTTTAATATTTTTGAAAGTCATTAAAAATTAAAATCATTAATTAAAAATATATTTACTTATTTATAAAATATACATTTTAAAAATAAAAATAAGAATTTGACGTTATTGTAAATCACAACTGTTATATCTTAAATAGTAAAATCTATACTAAAATAATAAAAATATAATGAATAATAGTGTAATAAAAAGATGATGTAACATTTAAATTATACCCTTAACCAGTACCTTTTTTCCCTCAAGAATTTAATAGATATCATGAGATTCTTCTACATAAATTGATCTGTGCCCTAAAAGTTGTGGTAGGAATCTGTTCCTTTAAACTCCCCTAAAGAACATGGTATAAAAATTAATCAAAGTTCGTCGAAATTAGTTGAATTAATTAGATAATTTAAACGATTGAAAAAAAGTTCACCTGTAGTTATAAAATTACAAAATTTTATCGAAATCTCCAAAAAATCGACAAAATTCACTTAAAATCAAAGTTTTAAAGATTTTTAGAAAAAAAAAATTTATATTGAAGCTGTAAAAAAGTGCATTTTTAATAAAAAAAAAAATTATGTGATGTACAAAGTTTATTCTATATAATTATAGAAATTGTAAAAAAAAGTCATTCTCTATAAATGAAAAAAATTTAAGGTGATATGTGTATAACTAACAAGTAGTTATCCAAGATAAAAAAAAACAAGTTGTAACTTGAAGAAGAAATGATAAAGAAGAAAAGACATAAGAGTAAAAAAAAAGCAAAAAACCTAAGAGAAAAAACATTCAGAAAAGAAAGAGAAAAGAAAACCAAAACTTATATTTACAAAATCATTAGAGTTTGACAATAAATTTTTTCTTATTTCTTTTTTTTTTAATAATTTTAGGTTAACACGTGTGATGAGCATAAAATCTTGTTAATATTAAAATACATGTTCGAAACCATTATATGTATACTTTTATATGTAAAATATATTTATTATATTTATTTTTAATATTTTTAATAAAAATTATTCATATTTTAACATTTACACAATATATCTTTGAATTTTTCTAAGTTGATAATTTTTTACAAAAAATTTTTCCAATCTCTTAAACTCTTCGAAGGTTGAAATTTGAGATGAAGTCAATTTTTTGTTCCTTGCTAATGGATTCAATTGATATCATAAAAATTCTACATGAATTGATCTGTGCTAGCAGTAGACTTGTGGAAACAAAACAAATAGAACAAAAGACGGGAGTCTCTCTGCATACAGACTATACAACAAAGCTAGAATTCTCCAATCATTTGTATGAATATCAGGTGGAACAAGGAAGCTTGACGGGTGAAGCGAAAAAGATGAGCAAGCAAACTCACCTCACCGCACTCTTGTAGCAAATGTAGGGAAGCTATGTATACTGTCATCTATCTGTGTCCAGGCGTCAATGAAAGAATTGCGCACGCATCTTTCTAAATCCTCAGTAATATAACAATGCACTGCACTGCACTCTCTCATGCAAACTACTACCTCGACCAGGCAACAGCATCAATCTCAGCCTGCGCACTTCTGTACAACTCCAACCTCTTTGCAAGAGCAGTTCGGCGTTCCATGACTGCAGGATCCTCATTCAACAGTGATGACAACTCCTTTGCCTGCAAACCATAATTTTTGTGAGTGTCAAATGTATACATTCCACCAACAGCCATTTCATCCAAGTCCATTGTTTTGAAAATAACAAACATGTAGAAATGATAATAAATATATAAATAAATAAAAGCACATAAGAGAGAAAAGGCAAGTGTAATCACCTCTTTTTTCCCCAAATCAGCAAAAAAATGGTCAAGCAAGGAGCGTTTTGCTTCACGAACTTGACAATAAACAATGGATTTAGGAATTGAGTGCCGCAGGCTCGCACAAACCATATTGACATAGGACAAGACATTTGATCCTGATTGTTCCGATTAAATGAAGAAAAAACAGCCAACGTTGTTAATGAAAATAAAGAATAGTGAGAAACTACTCATACTAATGCAAATGTTGCCTAAAACCAGCTACTGAATTGTGACGAGGCAGCAGCAGTAGTCTTGCCCCAAATCTTCTGATTCTGGTGATTTAGGTTATGCATGCAGTTTGATTAATTGCTTGGTGCAAGATTATTCTAAAAATGCTATAGAGAGCGTAAAACAGATATCCTTCCTTTAGCGAGGGCATTACTTACCTATTCGCCTGAGATATGAATCATTGTATCTATCAAAAATTGAATGTGTTGGGTTTCCACCCTTGTCAATCTCTTGTGGAAGCTTCCGGAAGAAATCAACAGTCAGATAATGGCACTCCATGTCAACTAGTTTAAGTGTTGACTTTTTGCTTTCTTCACGCATTCTGTCCAAAGATTCAATAGCAGCATTACTAACCTCCACTCTGAGAGTAGGATACTGCTTTAGCTCCTGCATAATACAATAAACAGCACATCCATTATTGTGATTGTCTATAAAGCAACAGTCCATGGCAAAAGTACATCAATTAAAAAAAAAAAGAGACAACTGCAAAGTCAGTTATTTTCATCTTTAAATTTTTTTTCCTTAACCTATATCTGAATTTAGACACAAGAATAAATCTGGGAGGTTATGTGAGGGGGAATATGACATCCACAGGCTGGTCACCTATTATACAGTTAAGCATGGACTGTTGAAAAAGGCAATGATTATCAATGGCATATCCTTAACTGCCAGGTCTAAATAACCTTTTTTGTGATTAGCCTGTATACCAATCGAAGCAAATACAAGAAAAGAAACTATTCAAGGCTAGTCTTGGTTGTTGTGGATTCTAGAGAAGTTTTAGAGCAATTAGAGCACCAAGACCGTCTCCATCATAGCGCAATTTTGGTGCTATGCTAGAGAATTTGGCATTTTGTTGTCTCCAACGGAACAGCCAAATTATTAGGCTGAGATGGCGTCAGTTTTTTTTAAGTACTTTTTGCTTTTTTACTTGTCTTTTTTGCTTTTTTTTTTTCCTTTCTTTTTGCTGTTTTTTAATTTGTTATAAGTTTGAAGTTTAATATATTAAATTAAAATTTTAGCTATTTTAAACCCTTATAACTAATTATTACTTACTTATTCAGTACTACATTATTAACTAATTATTTAAATTTTATAGTGTGTTATTAATTAATAATTAAGTAAATATGTAAAATAAAATTTATGTGTGAAAATATAATTTAAAAAATTAGTACATTATAAAATAGATATAAAAAGAATATTTAAAGAATATTCCTTTTTGTGTCAGAAATGATGTAAATGAATTGAAAAAGATATTATTGTTTTGTGCTGGTGTAACAAACTACTGCAAATCTTGTAAGACTTCAGCAGGCTCCAGCATGCCAACTGTAAACTACTAACATTGATCCAAAGGCAGGTCTGCCTTTGGCAGAAAATGAAATAAACTTGCTCTGGGTTATTGACTCACCCCAGCTGACTTATTCATGTCCTCAATGATGCCAAAATCAAGTATGAAGGGTCATTTGAAAGCATATTTCAAGGATAGTTCGAACAAGAAAATAAATGGTCAATGCAAACTTCAGAAGGAAAGTTTGAAGGATGACACTCCAATTTTCACTAGCCTGAACACAGTAAAATCTCAAACAACTCATCTTTAAACCCTTTGCCCCAATTTAAACCATAGAGGATGGTGAACATGCAAATCTTATTCTTCTGATATGGCTGAACAAAGTAGAGTACCTAGAGTTCCATGCAGTCTAACTATTTACAAGAAAATTAAGCTAGGTTTCAAGGCTGTACAAGGTGGGGATGAACAGTGGGTAATAGAAACAATGCAAACAAAAAATGAACGTAAAAGGTCAAATTGTTGAGAAATAATAACAAGATGTCTACCAAGCACATGTAACATGATGTGGGCACACCACAAGCATGAGATACATTCAAGTCGCTCAAGAGAGTTCTGACACATATAAAGCAGCCCAACAACAGTAACACTAAGAAGGCAAAAGATTATTATATATAAAGACTTGAGAGCTACACCAAAAATATATAAAGAACACAAAAAACATGGGATGAATACTAAAGAAAGGGATCTTAAGCAGACAATGTGAGTGAATATATATCTCAAATGGAGAAATTGGCAGCCTAGAAGTTGAAACCCATATCCCATGCATCACTAAATATTTGCATTAGATCATTCTAAATACATTAAAAAAAAAATTCTTAATTTTTTAATTTTTAAGCAAAAAAAAAAAAGAATAAATAATTAAGCATCAATCACAGATAACAACTTACCATGGTCTCAGAGATGGCCTTGCGAACTAGCTCCTTCAATATTCCATGAACCTGGTATCATGATAAAGAGTCTTAAGAACGACCTCACTGCATTCTTAAGAACATAAAACTACCATAGGTAGTGTGGTCTAGATTATTGTGTAAAATGTTTTGCTTAAAACATCATAACAATATGAACTTCAACAGAGAGTAAACTGGTGATACCAAAAGAGACAAAAAGCGGTTCATTTGCATTAGGTAATCTAACCATATTTTAGTAATAAGAAACTGGCAGCTCAATGTAATACTTAAATTACTCAATAAGAGTGGTAAACTATTTCCCATACATAACATTGCTCTACCAAGGTATAAAATCAACTGGTAGCGCCTATGAATCTCGAATAGAAAATAGTAGAAAACTATTTGTCAAAATGCAACAGACTTTAAAAAATAATCAGATGATTTGAAGGAAAAATACATTTAAACTGGAAAAAATCATTGATGTAGCCTACAAAAGTGAAGTTCAAAACAATAAATAGAAAAGAAGAATATTGGTAACAAAAAAATAACCACGGGCTAAGGTTTTGCCAAAAAAGTTGCATACCGTATCAACCGCAGCCTCAGCAGGACCTCTGATAGTAACTAAAGAAGATTCAATAAGTCGACGGTATCCTTGTTCAGGAGCTATTAGATGTGGCTGGTAACCATCTGCTTCAGTAATAAGTTTCCGTACATTCTCCATTGAGAGATGCTTATCAAATTGCAACCGTTTTAAAGCATTAGGAAGTTGAGCATCAAAAACATTGTAGATCATATCACCACCAGAACGTCTGCAAACGTGAATGAACATATCAAAGATGGGAGAGACCTGAATAAATAAATCAAGAGGGAGTTTTATTGGAAAGAGATTTTTAGAGGAAAATCAATGAAGCAGGCTACTCACGTGCCATCAAGATGTTCCCGAAATTTTTGATCAAAAACACGAGAAATCTCCATGATCATATATAGCTTTCCCTGCAAGTAAACGCAAACCATCATGAATTTTTCCAAAGAAATTTACAAGGAAGAGTTAGCAATCTAAATAAAAATAGAAACTAAAAAAAAAAAAAAGAAGTTCTTGCAAAAATAATGATATTTTCTCAAAAAAAAAAAAAAAGAAGAAAAAAAGTGAAGCTTAGGTTATACCCATAACTGCTCCTACTGAGCCTGATAATTGTAGGAAACTTGATGGTCTTGGATTAATTTCTTAACTCAAAATCATAACAGCTTTATTTTCAAAAAAAAAAAAAGAAAGAGGGGGAAAAAAAGCATCTTAGAAGTGAAAGAGAGATGGTAATTATGGGAGAATCAGCCAATACATGCAATGGATAACAAAGGTCAAATATACCTGAACAGGAAACCCGACAACTAACAAAAAGTTATTAAATGTGAATTGGAATCACAAGCAAGACTTACTCCTGCATCAGCAGCAACAGGTTTCCCCAGACGACTCAATTCTGTTTCTAGTTCACCAATGGTTGCATTGATAAGGGACTGGATACCAGGGATCCGGGACTTGATTACAGCTTCGAGATGCTGCACAATTAAGCATTGTATTCAAGTTATTGACCAAAAGAAATCAATTAGCCAAAATTAAATATATGATTTTGAAATACGCTAATTGAAAAGACATAATTGGATATTAACAGTTTATATTATCTCAGCCAAACAATCCAATAATAATCACAAGAACTCCAGAAAGCAAATGAATACCATGGCAGTGATTAAAGAACAGTAGATTTTTACCTTTGACAGCATCTTTCCAAGATGCTCAGAACCCATTCTATGCGCAAGATGCCTGTATTCTGGGGTATTGGCAAAATATTCACGCTCTCTTCGTCGAGCAGCAATCATGTCAACACTTTTGTTAATATCAGCTTGGGAGCGATTAACAACACCAATCCAAGGGAACTGCAGCCTATAAGATTTTCCTTCTAATATCTGGAAAAAAAAAATCCATAAATGCCAGTCAAACACATTCAAAAGTTAAATTTTTCAGACTCTGGAATAAAAATTCTCAAGGTAGCCTTTTCATAGGTAAATTTGTCGTTTTATGAGCTCTAGAGATGGCCAACTCAAAGTGAAGCCAAGTGGATTAAGCAGTTACAATCTTATGCAACATTTTTTTTATAAATGAGTAAGCAGACGACTTACATCAACTGCATTAGTACCCTTATCCATGAGATCAATCTTTGTCAAGACCCCGAATGTTCTCTCTCCTGCAAAGATGCAGATGAAAATAAGAACTGGAACTGGTCATGAGGGCTAAAATTATCATGAAAATTCTAAAGATGAAATGACATAAATTGTTCTGTAAAGATGTTTAAAAAATTACTGCTAGATCAGAAATGATCCCAAAGTATTTTCAGAGCTTAATTTTCTAACAAATATCTGTAACACATTTCTTAAGACACATTTCAAGTTAGATCAAGACAACTAAAAAAATTCGTTGTACTGGAGAATAATAATTATGCTCCAAGGATAAAAAAAAACTCACCTTTAGGATCTACCTCACGAGATATTTTAATTGCATCAGATGTAGCAAGATCTTGGTTGGCAGGAGAAATTGCAAGAATAATGCAATTAGGCTGCAAGTTAAAAAAAAATGATAGTAAACCAATAACATTTGTTGTCAAAGTTCATTTCTTGAGAATAGCACAAGAACAATAGAAAGTAAGAAAAAGCTAAGCCCAGTGTAATGAATATATGGAATCAAATAGACAGTAACTAAACTCAACCTGCATCAATGTATCAATGTGAAGGAAAAGTATATCATCAGCACAGAAGTAAAGAACAAATTGTATGAACTTCAAACAATCTCCATCTTAAAAGAAAACAAAAATCAGGTCTTTGATATGTAATGGTACATGGCATGTTTGTCTAATCCCCATCTTTTTTATCACCAATTTAAATTGTATGAATCTAATGATCAAGTTGATTTAGAGAAAAATAATTTGATTCCTTTCACATCAATCTCTAAGCTTCTGAACCTGTCTTGCAAGCAACCCAAATAAATTTTCAAAATCTTAAAATTCACAATTCAAGTCCTAAGATTTAAGTAATTGTTAAAACAAAAAAAAATTGAAAGAACAAATCAAATCCGTTATGTTACACGTATCGTGCATTTTATACTCGTTACTCCAATCATACAATAAACAGACTTTTTTAATACAACTTGATAATCATGCGAGCTCGATTTCAAAACGAACTATACTTCGCCAAGGTAAGCTCTTCAACAAGGTAAGCTCTTCAATTAGGGCTCATACAACTATCTATACTTCACCAAGGTACATTTCAACTTGGTGAATGATGATTTTTGTTTTAATGAATGAAAGATCTCATTACATCTACAAATTTGGAATGAGAGTCAACAAACTAAGACTAAGGTCCACTTCATAAACAAAATTATCCACATTGTCACAGCAAAGTGAGACCTTGAATAAATTTGAGCACGTGGCAAATGAAAAGGATAAATTTGGATTCAAGTGTGTTATCGAGGTTTGCTAATTTGGTGGGGTGTTGGAGAATACAATATCCAGGATTTCCTTTGCAAAAGAGGCGAAGACAAGAAGATTAGATTAAGTGGAAATGTGGCTTTCCGTCTAAACGAGAACCACTAGCTCTAATAAGGTGGGTGTTAATAGATATGCCTATCATAGTAGTCAGAATTGTGAATGGAAAATGAATAATTGTGGTCCCTACAAATCCAATCAAAAATTTGAATCAATAAATAGAGGAATTCAAGGTACCACTACGAATGGTGTACAATTTAGTTTCTAGAGACATTTCTTTGTATTCTAAAAGCTACAATAGATCTTTATTATAAAGTTTAAGATCTTTTTTTTAACTTGTGATTATTCCTTTAAAAATATTCATTATATTTTGCTATTTAACATACAAGTCTTATTAAGGTGTAATAAATTATCAATAAATTTGAAGCCAAAGAAGTGGCATGTGAATATATGATACAACATTACAACACACATTGAAGAACTCATACAATTTATGGATTGCAGCTTCACAAATAACAAAAGTAGATGAAAATACTCAATATAACAAAAAAATGCATGTTGCATTGTCGATGTAAACTAAAGTTAGTCTAATATATTAAAGTTCAATTGTTTCAACCATCAAAGTTCAATAGCTTATTACAGTAGCATGTGACTAAAAAGTTTAAAGCTAAAACAAGTCCACAAATTACAAAATATTAAATTATTCATCAAAATATTCATTATGTAACATAATATGATTAAGTTGTCGCAACAACTTTTTTTTTAATCATAGGGACCAGGGTTTCTTTAATGGCAATGCTTCTATATATATTAAAAAAAAAAAAAACTGGGCTTATTTTGATGAAATGGTAAAGTAATTATTTATTAATTTTCTAATGGTGAAATGATTTTTTTCCGTAGTAGAGTGCAAATATAAAAGAGCCAAAGAAAAGCCTATGAATAAGGTCGAGGCCATGAATTCAAATCAAGTCGAGTTGTGATTCTGCCTGATTGAGGCGCAATTCATTGATTTTGATTCTCACTTGGGATTTGAACCGCTAAGAGGTAAACCAAATCACGATTCACGTTGTCCGGATCCTGACTACCATATTTAGTATCTGTCTCTTTTAAAATCCCTGAAAGTGTGGCTAAATTCATTCAAAAAGAGAAATAGACCAATTTTTTTGCAGTAAATGACAACAGATCAAGGAACTAAGTAGGTTGGAGGATAGTTAAATTGCCAAATCAAGGATGGTGGTTTAGATATTGGAAATTTCAAAAAGAGAAACATTTTAGTGTGGGCAATTGAAAGAAAACAACCTTCAAGGTGGGTTAGGGTTTTTAGAAGTAGATACGAAAGGGATCAGTCATACGGGAAAGGCCTTCAAGGTTGGGCGGCTGCAAGTGCTACATTTAGAGGGTCCTTAGAAGTTTATTACTTCCTTAGGACAAGTAATGCAGCAGCATATTACTGAGAAGATAGGAAAAGGGGAGTCTCATTCCATTATTGGGAAGATAAGTGGAGTGGCCCTTGCTCACTAGCAACCTCTTTCCCAATTCAAGCCTATTGTTTAGGATATCAAATTGCCATGACCAACCTATTCAAGCCTTTCTTTTGGACAAGATAAAATGGTCAAACACCTTTATATTGAAACTTTCATTTTTCTAGAGCTTCAACCATCAGAAAAGTTGAAGAGGTAACTAAGTTGCTATCATAACTTGAACACATTCACATATCCAATTCTTCAAGTTGTGTTATGTGAAATCTATAATCCAATGGCATATACTCTTGCAAATCTCTTAAAGTTAACCCTCAATGAATTCTCCTTCATTCCCTTAGAACCTTTTATTTTGGAATGTTCAAGTGCCCTCTAAACTGTGAATTTGCATTAGAAATTCATTGTGCATGAAGTCTAAATATGATGGATGCTACAAAGAAAGATGTCAACAAATTGCTTTTCTTCACATTGTTGCATGCTTTGTTATCAAGAAAGAGTCTATGGATACTTTATTTGTGTTGTGTTCTATACTTTATTGCTCAAAGAATGTAGAGGAGATGGAGTCAGTTTTTCAGTGAGTGCTTTCTTTCTCCCGGGGATTTAGGAGAAAACTTTTCTTCGCCCATGTCTTCAATAGTAACAAGTAGATGCAAGGATGTGGCCTTGATTGCTTCTTCTGCAATTTTTTGAAATTTTTGAAAGAACAAAATGAGAGAATCTTTCATGATCATGCTAGAGATGAGGATATGCCGTGGGAAGTATAAACTGACAGCTAGTTCATGGCTTTTTGTACCTAGTTTGGGGGAAGATTTATCTTTCGAGGACTGGTTAGGAGATTTGAGCAGTCACCTTGTAGTTTTTGGTTTGGTTTTGAGGTGAGTCAACGCTTTGTAGCAGACTTTTAAACGTAGGATGATTTTCTGTGTCATTAATAAAGTATTTTTGCTTTAAAAAAAATTATCCTCACAAAAATAACTAAAAATAAAGGAAAAAAAACTTATCTTCATAAACCAATATCTATCACTTCCAAATGACCTCTAATTTCTAGATGGTAAATAGAAACTACACCAACAATTTTTCAAAATTAGCATTTCCACACAGGCAAATTGTAAAGCATATCATAAGATTTTGTAGATAAGATGTGGTTACTGGCCATGCCAATTTTTAACAGTAAGCTTTCACAGACTAACACTATAAATACTTAAACATTTTGTGATCTCACCTTTTCAATGTAAGAGCGGACCATGTTCTCAATATCTTGCACAATGCTGTCAGGCTGACCCTCTACAAATGGACACACAAAATTAGTTTGTAATAAAAGTAGAAAAAAAATATATATGCAAATTCATCTTCATAAACAACAGTAGAAAGTATATCGAAAACATTACAACCCACAAAGAGTAATATAATTTACCAACAGCCACTTTGGTGAGTCCAGGAAGATCAATAAGTGTCAAGTTTACAACTGCCAAGGTTCAAATTCTCATTAGAAACTGAAAGCCATAACTAGCAAATAAGCACCAAGTGTAAAACATAAATAGGTACAAATAAATAAAGCAAGAATCTGAAACATGAATGCTTTGTCTTTTTGTTCTCCTCTCTAAGAATGAAAACAATAACTCAATCTTACTAAAATATAATAACTGCAGAAATGGTGACAATGATGATAAACTCAAACTTCTGCAACTGAAGCATGTCTAAATTAGTTTCACAATATAATAATGACCTCAATCAATCTTCTAGACGAGAAGCATATCAAATATATAACAATGACTTCAACTTCTAGACATGATGCATAAAACAATGACTTGAATCTTATTGCATGTACATGAAAAGAACTACTTGTGCCCTATGTGATCAATCAATAGACTCAACACCTATGGCTATTCCCAAAAAATAAAAATAATAAGTATCAACAAATTCCCAATAGATATGAAGAATAACAACAGGCAATCAAAAGTATTCTTACCATTTGGAGAATAAATACTAAGATGAATTGGAACGCTAGAGATTTGCTTTGTACGCCCAGTCTCTCTATCAGTTTCGTCAGATATCTCCTTCCTCACAGCAGCTACATGCACATAAGGAAATTAGCACATCGAAAAAAAACAACAAAATGAGAATATCAATATTGAAACAAGCACACAAATAAATCAACAAACGTACAAAAAAAAAGCAAAAATAAATATTAAAACAATTAACAATGTCATTTAGCCTTAGTCAGCAAGATAACAGATAAACAAGCAAAATAATATAAGACAAGGCAATCGCACAAATATTTTTTAACTTGAGGAAAAAAAAAAAGTTAAACTACACAACCATTTTCAAGTTCAACCTAATGAGACTAAGAAATGTGTGCCTAATTATCTCAACTGGTTCATCGAGATTATTGAAAAGAATTAATTTTAAGCTTGTTGACATAGTGACAAATTAGTTTAAATAGATATAATCACGTAAGAGCAGTTTAAAACATATCACTTCTTATTCTTAAGGCTTTTCTAAGACAAATTTTCTTTTTACAAAGTCTTTTCGAAGAATATCAATAAGGGATTTGGATAGATTATGTAGGAAAATTGAAACAAGAAAGTGGAAACAATAAATGGATGCTTGTGGTTTATTTTCATCTTCATCATGAATGGTTTCTTCTATATTGAAATGTCCATAAGCTTGATTGAAAGATTCACAATATCTTTTACAATTGCACATTTTTTATCTAATTTTCTATATTAACATCCAAATAAATTCATTCAAGCAAAACTAAAAATGAATGTGCTACATGAAAGAGCATGGTTGGAAGAGGAGTCTGATCAAAAGAGGTAGGATGAGATACTTGACGCAAAGTGACAATCAAAGGTCATGATGGGCGACATAAAAGTATAGGACACTCATGCAAACAAGAGCAAGTCAAAAGCTACTTAATGAGACCAATGGAAACAACTAAGTGAGTCTAATGACCACAAATTATGCCAATTGGGTTGGTCACCTTAAGGAAAAAGGTGACATAAATTTGTTTCACTCCTTGTCCTATGCTAAAAGATTGCGAAAAGAGAGGCCTCATAGAGGTTGATCTATTAGCCAGTTAATCATCATTACAAACCCTACGTAAGGTAACTTGTTCTAAGCATAAGATTCTTTACAATAAATTTGGATGCTTCAAAGAATGCCTTTGGAAACCAGTTTGTATACTTTACGTACTATTCTATAATGATTAAGGGAAATGCTTCTATCTAAATGTGAACAGCGTGACCAATATAATTATGCCTCTTTGCCAACACCACATCTAGTTGTACTAGACAACATTCTTGGGAAGACATCATGCTTAGTCATTCTTATTGTTTTCTCATCAATGCTTCCATCTATCTTTCTATCATAACAGATCTTTTCAGGATTTTTAAAGCACCATAACTTTGCAAATTTAACTCAAATTGTTATTAAAAAAATTACAATGATAAAGAAAAGATAAAGTTGAAAAACGAAAAATGCCATTAACTATACCCATGAATAAGAAGAAAAAAATGCCATTAATTCACAAAATAGTCATGAAACACGTCTCTCGTTCTCATAGTGGTAATGAAAACATTATCAAGCAAGATTTATTGCGTATTGAGTTAAGATCAACATAATTTTAGATAAATATTCTCTGCCAAATACCACAACACAAAAGTTTAGAATCAAATATTATACCAAAAAAAATAGCAAAAGTCAGCAACAACTACTAACGGACAAAAACATAATGCAAAGGAAGTCGAACAAAGACAAGTTCATTACAACTTCTCTGGAAAGAGAAACTCACCAAAATCAGTGAACCTCTTCCTTGGGAGATGCATAAACTCAGCATACTCTCTACCCTCATCAATCTTGTGAAGTTGTAAAACAAGTGGACGCCTAGTAACAATCCCTGCAAGCAGGCCATAATGTAGAATGACAATAATTGAAACAAAAATAGAGAAATCCATCAAGCAGGCACTGGACCCAAATTCAAAAGCAGGTATATTTGATAAATACCAGATCCACGAGGCAAGAAATCTTTCCCTACAATGCTCTCCAAAACTGAAGACTTTCCAGAGCTCTAAAAAACATGAATACCATTAGAAGAAAAAACAAGTAGATATCTATGCATGTCAACAAAGCAACTCAAGTGTTTATAGAAATTAAATTTAACAGGTCATTGAGACCTTTTTTTTTTTTTCAATTCATGTGAGTAAGATTTCAAAGCATGGAAGATAATTACAAAACCAAGTCATACATAACACTCTGAGACCGAATTAAGAAATGGATAAGCAATTATAATTTAGAACTTTTTTCCCAATATCTACACTGCAGAAGAGGTTTGCCAATATGCTATGTTGAGTGATTAAAGTCAATTCTTGAGAATCATGCGCACAGCAAATGGGACTAGGAGAGGCTACAAGAACTGAGCGTGATCAAATCACATAATTTAGGTTAATGCCGTCAAAGTCAGCTCAAGAACAAACCATTACAAGCACGAGACAATCAAGTTGGTTATCAGTATCAGCTAATTAAATATGCAAAAAAACGCAGACAATTCAAAATAAGAAATAAAATATAGAAAAGAAGCACTAGAATCAGACTAAATAAGGCAGGCCCACTTTGAGAAATTCTCCCTTTCAATAAAATTGTTTGATTCATTCCAGCATCAGAAAGGAAGTGAGGATGAAGCATGAATCAGTTTTAAGAGCAGCTAAACCATGACAAAAAATCCTCTCATGCAAGCTATATACATTCTGTATCATGTTTAAAGAGACCACAACCTTCAAACATCATATGACCTCTGCTAAAGTGCACGATTCTCTTAATAGTCATCAGAACACCCACAAGCAAATTACACGTAATGTACAAAATGAGGAGAAAAAACTTAAGCAATTGAAGACCATTTAGCAAAAAATGAAAAAAATGAAAGAAGAAAGCAGTGTTCTCGTATCATACTGAAAATCTTAATGTTCAAGAAGAAGCCGAAAAGGCAGTACAGTTATTAGCTAAACAAATTTCAAATTTGTGATGCATCTGCTCGAAACTTCATCAATAAATCCAAATCCCCAAGAGATCATCAATAAATACAAGTCTTCAAGAGACTTTAAAAGTTCTTTGCCTGCACAGGCAATTAGAAACAACAGAACTATATTCTAGCAGGTGAAAAAGCATAATCTAACAGCTAACTTACACGCAAAAACATAAAGATAAACAGGATCATTAACACAGAAAGACGCACATACCACATCACGCCAAATGAACAAAAAGAAAGAAGGATCAAAAGAAAAGAACCAAATCGTTTCATGCTGATCATAAAAATCTTCAAACAAACACATGCTAAGATGATGATGATGATAATAATAATAATAATAATAATAATAATAATGACACAACAACAACAAAAACAATAATAATAATAATAATAGACTAGAGATGTTCCAGAATCAAATCAACAAGATATTCCGTAAAAATAGAACTAGAAGAGAGATCGGTATCTACCTGTCCTCCAACAACAGCTATCGCCGGCAACGAATCCCATAAAGTCGGTAAGGCGCTCTGATCTCCGTGATCACCGAGCGCAGTGCAAGCTCTCTGCAACTTGTTCACCAAAGAGATCAAATTCTCCATTTCTTCGTTACTTCAATCCTCCAAACCCGAGAACAAAACCTCAAACGATTGGAGTCAAGGACAGATCGGCGAAAAGAAACCGTCAAATCCCGGCGAAATAATAAGCCCTAACTATTGGAGTGAGAAGCCGATCAAGGGAGAGAGAGAGAGAGAGAGAGAGAGAGAGAGACTAGAGATATTTCAGATCGAGGCAATTGAATTCTTGCTTTTCTCAAGTTGGAAGTTATCTTTGCTAACGCGTTTCCCAGATGGTCTTTTGAATTTATGCGGCGGACTAGGTGCAAACTGCAACCCCCCGTTAGACTCAGTGCTCCACCGACGACAGCTTGCAAGGTTGGAATTTGACAAAGTTGCCCTTCGTCGATGACCGTTGAGGGCAGCTCTCTCCAATTTCTATTAATAAAAAAAAGATATTAGGTTAGCTACAACAATTTTATTTTTCAAGATAATAAAAAAAATGTTTAAATACCTGATACAGTTATATTTTTATAAAATATTAATTAAATTACATAAATCTTAATATATGCACTACTTATTATTTAAAATTAGTTTTTCAAGGTGAAGCCATTTCATAATAGAACCCTCATACATTTTTCAAGGTGAAGCCATTTCATAGCTATACCATATATTGTCCGTTGCCTTTTTTTACTTAAAATTAGTTTTTCCAGTTACTCTTAAGACTATGACAAAGATAATGTAGTAATATTGTGAATATATATATTCATTTTTTACCATAACTCTCCACTATTTCCCAAAAAAATATTTTTCTTCTCGAAATAAAAGATAACTGCCCACTTTAAGGAAAACCTTTGTTATAATTAATAATTGTTTGGTACGATTGTTTAAGCAAGGTTTGAGATTTGAATCTTTGTAAATGTAATTAGCATTGTTAAGAGACTTAACCCCTAAATAAGAAGTAAATCATGGGTCAAGTTAATTTCGAGGATGTACCCAAGCTAGTCCGGCGGTACAATGTGGGAAACCTTAAAAAAAAAAAAAGAAAGAAAAGAAAAGAAAAGAAAACCGTTGTTAAAACAAACAAAAAAATCTTTGTAAAAAAAAATTGTATTATAATATAACATGAATAACTTTATATTACTATCAAAGATATTTTTATATAATTAATTTAATATGTTCACGCAAAATAGTATGCCAAATTAAGATTTATTTATCATAAAATAACTCATTCTTTACTGTACGTGTCACTAATAATAATAATAATAGTGTCTTTCTAGCTAAAGTTTGGGTGACAAAATTAACATTGGCTTCAAGCAGAGAAACAGCCGTTGTAAAAGTGGTTGCCACAGGCCCACAAGCCACAGCCGAGCATTTGAAATTGAAATTTCAAATTTTCACTGGTTTGGACGACAAATTTCCAACGGCTCTTCTTCCCCTTTTAATTTGATTATTGGACCGCGTCCTTCCATGTTCACAGCTCCGAATCTAAAATCACAGCGGGCAAGGATCAGTTTGAATCTTGGCCCACTAGTGAACCCGGTGGCTTCTTTATGGTGACAGGAAACCCTAGTCAGATTACAAACCCAGGATACATCAAACTCGGAGATGAGCATTACGAATTACAAGCAAGCAGCCCAATTATACTTATGTATACAGTTCGCAATTTGTTTTACAGTGTTATATTGCAAATAGGTCATAATATAAATAAATATCATTCATATATATAAATTTAAATTCATTTTGTTTATTAATAATTTCATGATATATAAATTTAAGTTCAACTCATTTATTAATTGTATCATATTTGTAGTATAGTTAACTTAGATACAACTTATTTAACTTATTGTAACAAAATTTTAAATTATTTTTTTATAAAAATATAAAACATCAATAACTTATTACAAACGAATCAAATTAAAAAAATTAAATGCCATCAACATATTAATAAATATGTTAATTTTAAATTAAAAAAATTATAATATATATCTTAATTTATCAATAATTATTTTCGAGTTTAGAAGGTTAATCTTATGTAACATCTATATTTTCAAACTATAAACAATTTCATAATAATTTCACTTATATGACTATATACATTTCCTTTTTATTCTTTTATATGTCACAATTGAGAACCAAGACATTATTATTATATTAGCATAATTTCATAGACACATTAGGTCACATCCCACAAACTCACAAGACTAAATAAATAAACTGATCAAAATATCAACAACTAAAAACTTTGGGATGAGATACTAATCAAACAAAATTAACATCAATATTGGTTACTAGAGTTTGCTTCCATGGCCTTGTTCCAACTAATAAAATAAGGATCGAAAATAAATATTGACTCCCTAGGCTACATGGTCAAGCTAAAACCAATAAATAAATTTTATTATTAAAATGACATCTTCAATGAGGTCCACAACTAAACTAATACTTTGCTCTGTATTGTCAATGCGAGCCTCTCTGGTTACCTAAAAAATAAGAAAGAAAGTGAGCTTAAAGAGCTCAGTGGATCATAAACAATATATTTTGAGCATTATTCAGGTCAAAATATAAAACATACACAAACTTATAAAGCATTAGGCAATTCAAATATTTCAATTATTTTTTAGTTGTCATTTAAACTGAAAAGGTTATCCTTGGTGTTTTTATCATGTAACCATATTCATTAGTAAGTAACGACACACACTAGATCACAAGGAGTTTAGAAACATACCCATTATCCAGTATTCAGAACTAGAGACACACTCATCGTTCCATTCTTTACAATAAACTTGTATGAAACACCTTACAGTTATGAAATCATCGTACACATGATTATACCACATGTTATACAATGTACAACATATACCACACATTTTAAGACAAGTATTTCTCATACATAGGGTTACACAACATACTATTTATCATATCATTTGTACATGAAATTCATCAAATCCAACCACTTAATAATCATACACTAACATGCTCTTAAGTATTCAATCAAACAAACAGACAACGACATTTCATATTTAAAACTCAAATAATACGAGAGAGTAAGATAGTCACTTAATCCTTGTCAGTTGGTTCCTTCGAATTACTGTACTATTATTCTAACTATCTTGAGTTTTCAACCGTTGTCGCAACTCACTTTGTAAAAGTGAGGTCACGGCCGACACATATACCATATACGCTACGTTTACGTATATCATACTATGTCAGCCTCCATTATCCCATATTTCACAATATTCATAAAAAATTATGGATAGTCTCTTTTAAAATATCGACTTATCCCAAAGAACAATATCACCTGATAGACAAATCATCACTCAACCATTTCATAAACAAATAATCTCCAAAAACATTTTCATCCACCATAATTCACAACTCATAATCAACAATTTCCAATACTCTTATTTAGGTTAAACAAATCCACTTACCTTTAGGTGATATTACATATATAGTAATAAAGATAATTATAAAAATACAAGCTTACAAAATAATTTAATATACTTAGACAGCAGTGATTGAAGAGTAATCTACCCCCTCCTGTGTTGACCGCTTTTATTTTTGCTTTGTTTCAGAAATGTTGAAGAGAATAAGTGAGCTATAACACACTCAATAAATAATCTTTATCAATGATATTTAAATGCATTTAAATAACTGTGCAGACAATCAAATTAAATAAAATATTTAAATTCACCATGCAAATCAGGATAATACATGTATGATATCGTGGTCATGTTATTATATCAATCATGCACAATTTCATAAAACACCTCCACATGCATATCTTCCAAAAAATAGAGTCAGTCTTACCTTTTATCTAGCCTAAACAAAAGTAGACTACACCTCTAATTACTACCTCCTCCACAATTATTTTGAGGATTATCACATAGAGAAAGATTGTTGTTTCTTTTAGCTCAGTTTCACATGGATTATCACATAAAGAAGTATTATTCTCGTGGCTCAGTTCATCAAAATGATACTATATTTTGAATCTGCTTTTATAAATTCAAAACACGCTGCCGTGTAAATACAATTTCATGAATTTCAAACAAATGCACAAACGTTCATACAGATAACATGCTTAAATTCAAATCATTTTTTATATTTATAATGTCATATAAATAACTAAAATAAAGAAATATTAATAGAATATTAAAAAATTTATCATGTTTGTCATGTCTCTCACTTACTGATATAATAACCAATCTCTTTCAATTTACTGTAAATCAACTAATATAATTCATCATTTCTTTTAATGTATATTATTCTTCACGTGCATTTGCTCTATTTGCATTAAATTGACTAATAAGATTCGAGTCCTCTACTTAACTAATTAACTCTCATCTCACATTATCATCTTCTTTTTCTAATATATATATTAATAATTTCATGTGGGACATACCACATATAATACTCTTTTATTTTCTCCAATTACAAAATTGTAAACCAAAGCTATCAATCATTCTTCAAAAATCATAATTTTGATATCATTTAGTGCAGAATTTCATTCTTTACATTTCGATATATCTCAATTAAAATTTTAGCATCAATTCATATATCTCTTATGTGTTAGCTCTCAATCAACATAAAAATTCACAGTGAATACATGGGTACAAATAATCACATATTTGTTATCTACTCGATGATCTGAACATGATGATATAACTTTTGCATAGTTTTACTCTCGATAAATATACACTTTATCTTTTAGAAAACACTATCTATAGCAAAAATTATACCAATTAAATTGTAGTACATAGCTTATATAGCGTTTTTGTAATAAAAATAAGAGAAAATAACTTACCTATGCATCAAATCCTTCAAGTTTTTCTATTTTTTTCCTTTTTTATTTTCTGCAATCTCTTCTATGGTTCTCTGCTTGCCGTAATGAAGAAGAAAGAAAGAAAATCGATATGAAGTGAACAGTAAAACCGCCCACTTTTAGTGTATATATATATTGTTTTCTTTTATTAACACTTATGGAGTGTTACAACCTTAAATATTTGAAATTATTATTCTTAGTAATAGAGACATTCTCCAATATTTTTAAATCATAAAAAAAAGAAGACTTTCTAACTGTTGTAGTAAACAATGTTCAAACGATATAATATTAGAAGAGTCAAAATACAGATTCACTTCGGAGTACCACAGTAGAGGGAGGCATTATTGTGGTAACCAAAAAAAAAAAAAAAAGACGAAGAAGAAAAGAATGCAATATTGCGATAGTGGAAGGTAGTGTTGTAGTGACCAGAATTAAAAAAATGAAGAAGAAGAAAAGTATTCAGTATCACGATAGTAAAAGGTAGTACTGTGGTACCCAGAACGAAGCAAACAATTCATGCATGCTTGTCCATCTCCTCTTCTAAGTTAAACAATCCCAAACTCCCAAGTGTAAAATCCATGAGACACACAATTAAATTGGCGTTCATTCATCATTTGCAACATCATACAAGCTTAGCTTTTAACCCTACTAATTACATGCATAGTCATGTATTTTATGAACATATATACATATTTGACTCTTTTTCCTTATGGATACATTGTTTCATTCAATTGCTTGTGTAACGACCCGTATTTTTGGACATTTAGTCGACGGGTTCGATATGTATTTTTCTGTATAAATTAATGAATTATAAATGAGAAATACATGATTATACAAAAATACAAAATTTTTGGCAATGATATTAATCAACTTGTGTATTAAATGATAATACATGATTTTTGGTTAAAGTATTAAGTAATAAGTGTATTACTTGAGAAATTAGAATAAATAAATAATGATAATAATTATTTATTGGAGTTAAAAAAA
>JAJIYU010003450.1:0-26729 GCA_030144865.1 Tinospora cordifolia
TTAAGTTTTGGCGGAGCAGGTAGGGGAGTGGTGAGGGGGGGGGGGGGTGGGGGGGGGGGGGGGTGGGGGGGGGGGGGGAGGGGAAGGGTTTATGTGGAATTAATTTTGGCAGTTATAGTAAGTAAAAATTTATTATCTTTTAATTTATATTATTATAATATTTATATGCGAATGCTTGTTGAGCATGTGGCATGAGAAAAAGCTAGAGATCTTCTGCATTGGCCCATGCAAACATTGACGCTAGACCTCCTGGCAGTTTAATTAAGTAGATTTTACTTCCTTAAAGGATAATTACGTCTAATTTTATCCTTAGCTAGATTTAGAGGATAACATAGAAAAATTTTCAGTTAATAAGTGGCATTCTTCGAATATTGATTTCTAAGAAAAACAAATCAAGTTCTATACAAGGGATGCTTCCTCATAATTATGGTTTACATTTCCCCTTGAGAATACTAGTTGGTAAGTGCTGGATCCATTGGTATTCTTGGTAGAATTATTAAAGTTGGATTGTGACTTTAGGCTGTAGAACTAATTGACTATATGCATTCATTTAAGTCTTTGCAAAGTTAGTCATGAATAAGTCTGAATTGGCGTTCATTACATGGTTACTGATATATATATATATATATCTGCATAATGATTTGGCATAACATACTCATGCATACATGATGATGTAAAGGTGTAGATGATGCTATATACATATTTTATTAACTAAGCACTATTGGCTCAGCTTGCTTCCCATGTTCCAGGTCCTTTAGTCATTGATAAGGGCAAAGGGATAGCTCCAAAGTGAGAAGTGTAGTGCCTTCCAGAACAAGGAATTTTGATGTAGGTTGTTGACATGGTCATGTGTACTTGGTATTTTGAACTTCACCCACACTTATGTATAAACCAAATGAATGTTATTTATTTGATCTAAGACTTGTGGTACTTATGGATAGTAGTCATCTGATGAATGGATCATCAAGCTTTATATGTGTTAGATGCCTTAGGTATAGGGAGACTATGTTATAGTATGATTAAGGTTCATTAATAATTTGATTGTTTTGCAAAGAATAGGATGGTCAGATATCTATGCTAATTGCCCTGTGGGGGTTGTGAAGCCCAATTCCCAACACTATAACACTAACCAATTCAAGTTCATGATACACAAATATTAGAACTTACATCTCCTCAAGATTGACTAAAGACCCCAACTCCGGAGGTAGTGTACCAGAGAAGTTATTTGAGCCAAATGCCCTAGAAAAGGAAGAACAGTAAGTTTCTCCAGTTAAATTGCATGAAAAAACAAATAATCATATATCATCTCAAAGTCAACAATAACCACCATAACTTTGATAAATGAGTTGCAACTTCTCATAGTAGAGACCATGAGTAGAAGAAAAAGAAAATAAAGTGGCAAAAACTTACAAATTCTGTAGTCTGGTAAGTCTTCCAAGTTCCTTAGGAATCATGCCTGATAATGCATTGATGCCAACTGAGCTAATATAATTTCCCCGCAGCCAAATAAAGCCCCCATGCAAACACAGTGCAAAAGAATATTATAGACAGACAAGGAGATTGCAAGAGATTGTTAAGTACTCCAGCACCAGAAGGAAAAGGTAAGGTCTAAATCTTTTCAAGAGCAAAAGTAGCTTACAATACTTGTAATGAAGTTAAATTGCCAAGAAATGCAGGCAAAGGACCTGTCAAGTAATTCTGATCAACCTTGCTGCACATATAACCAAATTTAGTAACTTCAATTGAAAATTATTGTTCTATCCATTTGTTCTTCAAGACAATTACATGATCAAAACCTTTAAATGTATTAAACAAGTTCTTTGCGAAGGAAAATCAGTGTTCAACTTATCAAGAAGTGTGGAAAAAGGAGGACACAGTTGTCAAGCTTAACCAATCATGAGTTCAATCTCAGTCTATTAAACCTAATAAACTTTAGTTGAATCTTAAGACAACATAAATTACCTTGCACCATTAGCTTCAAGTTCGCAATCAATGGACTATAAGGTCCTCTAGTTTTGGTGAGGGTGACACATGTAAGCCTCCTATTTTGCAGGTCTAATCAAGGAAAGGGGAAAGAAGAGATGAGAGTAGTAATGCGGGGTGCTGATACCTTAGGGGCAAAATGGAAATTTTTTTAATCTTTGTAATTCTGTTGTGGAGTGAGGTATAAAAGGAGGCTCTATAAACCTAGTATTCACTCATTCATTCTGGGAGAGGAAACAAGATCTAGCTCTGTAACATTTGTGCATCACATTCTTTGTTTTACATTCTTTCACTTAGACCTTGTTGAAGGAGATTGACAAGAGAATCGAGCACAGTTCCATTTGACCCAAATGTTAATGCCATTGACTATTGAATACTTAAATTGGTACCACATCAAGTTGTTTTGAGAGCATTGATTAAAATGCCACACAAGAAAAACAATGGAAGGTAAAATCTATAGACAAGGTCAGAGAAATGTGCGAAGCCGAAACATTGCCTATTATGGACTATGGTGAAGTTGGTGGATTATTAGGGGTCAATTTCATGCTTGCCGTTAGGATTTGGGCTTAATTGGCAATGTTTGATGCAAATCCAAAATTCTAGTCTTTAATGGAATGTTCTGTTTTCTGATCTTGGTACAGCTGGCTGTCAAGCTTCTTTACCATTCTTATTTTAGAAATCGAAACAGTGAAGGCAGCTCCTTTTTTTTTAATGGAAAATGAATCTTTTCTAAAAACAGAATAACGGTCTGTTACTGTGAATAATGATTGGCATTTCCATTATTGAAACGCTAACTTCACATTTTGGAACACTTCTTTTTAAAGAATCTGTCATGATCTAATTTCGAAAAACATTCCTTGTGTTGTATCACGTTTTTGGAATGACAGGGTTTCTTCAAAAGACAGATTACCATCTTTAATATAACAGTTATAATCTATCTCTTCAGAATTTCCCTCTCATAAAGATTGCGTTCCTCAAAATCAGAAACATTCCTTCATGTGCAAATATTGGCGTCTTGAAAGTTTGCAATGTTCTCCTTAATCAAATAGATTGTCAGCATTGATTACAATTTACTCAAATCAAAAGGAGAATACATATTAGGATATGTTATCAAGGATTGTTGCTGTTCTGGAAAGTTTTCTAGAAATCCAGCAAGACTGTGCTGACAGAAGATGCAACAATATATCGAACAGTCTGCCCATAAAGAATTTTCAGAATCTGTATCTCCAAGGGAAAGTTTTGTTCTGCACTCTATTTATTCTGATCGTTTCTGAAGCTTTCCTCATCACTCAAACATTCCTCAAAGACAATCATTGTGTGTTATACATTGAAAGCTTTATTGTTTTTCTGTTTATTGTAAGAGAGTGATCAAGTGAAGCTGCAGTACTCTTTATCTTGCTGTTTAGCACATATAGCAGTGCCTATAAAAGGTGGCTAAAAGCCTTTGTGTAAAGAGTAACTGTTGTCTTCTTGAGAGTCCAGTGTTTTGAAGCGTACTCCTGTGGGCTGAAGTGCTCACTGTGTATTGGTGTATCTTGCAAAACGATAGTGGATTCTTGAACTTGGTGATGCCCCGCAAACGTAGGCTGTTGATGCCGAACTATGTAATCACATTGTGTGTCGAACTACGTAATCACATCTGAAATCAGTTTTATCCAGTGATTCTAGCATTTTCAATTGGTATCAGAGCAGGTCACCTTCATATTTGAAGCCTTTAACTTGGCAGGTGTGATCCCCAGTTAAAGATGAGTCACACTTCCATCGAGAAGCATCATCCCAAGGAAGGAGGTCAATTTCTAGATCTCCACTCCTTAATGAAAGCAATTACACTTACTGGAAGACGAAGATGGGTATATTTATTCAATCTGTGGACGAGATGGCTTGGAGAGTAGTTGAGGACGGCTGGTCACCTCCTGTTTCAGATCACAGTTCTGGTATCAAACCGAAATCTAAATGGTCCGAAGATGACAAGAAACTGCATCAAGCAAATTCAAAAGTTCTCAACTCTATTTTTAATGCAGTTGATACGGAACAATTCAAGCTGAATGCTACATGCGAATCTGCAAAAGATGCTTGGGAAACTTTGCAAACAACCTATGAAGGTACTAATGCCATTCGAATCTCAAAACTGCAGTTACTAACTTTGCAATTTGAATTGTTAAAAATGGAAGACCATGAAAGCATATCCAGTCTCAACAGTAAGCTACGTAATATTGCAAATCAAGCCTTCTTACTAGGAGAAAAATATTCAAATAAAAAATTAGTAAGAAAGGTATTGAGATCTCTTCCTCCTAAGTTCGCATGACCTCACCAAAATGCGTCTGGACAAACTCATGGGATCTTTATAGACCTATGAGATGAGTCTTCCAAACCAGGAAGCAGACAAAGGCATTGCACTGCAGGCGGAAACCAAGACTCTCACAATGGAAGATGAGTTCGCCTTGATCACCAGAAATTTTAATAAATTTCTGAAAAAGTACAGGAAACAGAATTCATCCTCAAAAACCAGGTCTGACAACAAGAGATTCACCAAGGAATCCCCAAGTATTGAAAATCGTTCCAAAAATATAAAGTGTCATGAATGTAGGGGATAGGACACATCCAGGTCGAATGTGCAAACACTCTAAAAAAGAAATCTATGAATGCAACATGGAGCGATGATTCAGATAACAGTCAGGATGAAGGAGAATCAACTTCAAACAACTTCATAGCATTTGCAGCACCAATTTCTCACGCACATCCTACAAATTATGCTGCAATCTTTTCCGCAGAATCTGAAAGTGAAGATGAGGTAAGTTCTGAAGATTTTCGCAACACTTATGAACTTATGTATGACAAATGGTTGCAGGGTGATATTCAAATTAAAGAACTAAAGGAGTAGGTTCGTATGCCGAGAACATCGATAAAAGCGCAGGAAGAAGTTATCAAAGAAAAAGACAAGAAAATTGATGAACTGTCAAATAAACTCATTGCTGTCGAACAAACTCTTCAACGCCTTAACTTTGGTCAACTTCACCAAGGAAGGATGCAACATCACCACCAGCTCAGGAACAACCTTCATGAAGGGAACCAGAACCTCAAACGACTGCTATTAGGTCAAAAAATCCATCATGACGCTTCTAAAACAGTGTTACAAGACTGTTCTGAACACTATGGAAATCTGGCATCAAAAGCTCGAACACATCAACTTCAAGACTCTTAAGAACATCAGCAGAATTGATGCTGTTCGCGGATTACTAAAGCTCAATACTAATCAAGTTGCAATCTGTGGTCCATGTCAACTAGGCAAGCAGAAGAGAACTAAACATTCTTCTGTTCAGTTTATTACAACCTCCAGAATTCTCGAACTTCTTCACATGGACTTATTCGGACCAATGCAGACAGAAAGTCTTGGACGTAAAAGGTATGTATACGTTTGTGTTGATGATTTTTCACGGTTCACATGGGTTACTTTTCTTAGGAAAAAATCAGACACATTCATAAACTTCAAGAACCTGTGCACAAGACTGCAAATAGAAAAAGGGGTCAAAATTCAGAAAATCAGGAGTGATCATGGAAGGGAATTTGAAAATCAATAATTTTCAAATCTGTGCAATGAAATGGGTATTTGTCACGAATTCTCAGCACCAAATCCTCATCAACAAAATGGTGTTGTTGAAAGAAAGAATCGCAATATTCAAGAAATGGCGAGAGTGATGCTTCAGGCAGTAAGTCTCCCAACAAAATTTTGGGCTGAGGCAGTAAATACAGCTACCTACACAATCAACAGAGTGTATCTACATCCAGGAACAGAACAAACACCATATGACATATGGAAAGGAAGAAAACCCAATGTCAGTTACTTTCATATCTTTGGCAATGTCTGTTATATTCTTAATAACAGGGATCAGTTTGAAAATTTGATGCGGAGAGCGATGAAGGAATCTTTCTAGGGTATGCTACTAACTGTAGAGCATATCGAGTTAACAACAGTCGCACTCAATGCGTGATTGAATCCATAAATGTCACCATTTGTGACTATGGAAAAGAGGAGAAAGCTGAAGACAATCAACTAGAAGAAGAACCCCTGCAAGAAAGTGATTTTGGAAGTGCTGAAGAAACAAACAGACCAACTGTTGCAACAGTCTGTGACACAGAGGACACGACAGTTAACCTAGAAAATCCAGAAACAGATTAGATCAAAGAACCATCATCCAGAGTGCAGTTAAATCATCCTGTTGAACTGATGATTGGTGACCTACATCAAGGGAGACAATCCAGAAATGTTCCTTGTAAGAATTATAGAGAAATTGTGAGATTCTCAAGCTTTACCTCAATGAATGAGCCTAAGAATGTTAAAGAAGTTCTACTTGATGCTAATTGGATTGGGGCTATGCAAGAAGAGTTAGACCAATTTGAAAGAAGCCAAGCCTGGGAATTAGTTCCAATACCACCAGATGTGAACATAATAGGAACTAAATGGATTTTTAAGAACAAAACAGATGACCATGGCAAAATCACTAGAAACAAAGCATGTCTTGTAGCTCAAGGATACACTCAAGTTGAAGGAATAGACTTTGATGAGACCTTTGCCCCCATAGCTCGCCTAGAGTCTATACGAATTCTTTTGGCCGTAGCATGCACAATGAACTTCAAACGTCATCAAATGGACGTAAAAAGTGCATTCTTGAATGGTTACCTTAATGAAGAAGTCTTTGTGGAGCAACCCAAAGGATTTGAAGACAACCATCATCCAGATTATGTGTATAGACTGAAAAAGGCTCTTATGGTCTTAAACAAGCACCATGAGCTTAGCATGAGAGACTCACAAACTTCTTCATCAACAATGGATATAGTCAAGGTACGGTTGATAAAACTCTATTTCTTAAAACTTGTGATACTCATCTTGTTATTGCACAAATTTATGTTGATGATATTGTTTTCGGTTCCACTTCCCCGGAACTTTCTAACAATTTTGCTAAGTTAATGAAGGATGAATTTGAAATGAGCATAGTTGGTGAATTGAACTACTTTCTCGGACTACAAATCAAACAAGATAATGAAGGCACGTTTGTATCACAAATCAAATATGCTCGAATTTTGAAACTTACTCAAGAAATTTGGATAAGACAATGCTAAGCACATGAGAACACCTCTGAGTACTAGCACTAAGTTATCTGAAGACATTAATGGAAAGGAAGTTGATCAAAGTCTCTACAGAAGCATGATTGGAAGTCTTTTGTACCTAACATCTAGCCATCATGATCTAAGTTATAGTGTAGGCGTATGTGCACGTTATCAAGTTGCCCCTAAAGAATCACATTTAACTATTGTTAAAAGGATCATAAGATATGGTAAAGGAACACTGAATATGGAATTTGGATGTCTAGAGACAGTAATTTTGATCTTGTTGGATTTAGAGATGCTGATTGGGCTGGAAATGATGACAGAAAAAGCACATCAGGAGGATACTTTTATGTAGGGAATAATTTAGTTGCATGGATGAGCAAAAAGCAGAATAGTATTTCTCTGTCTACAGCTGAAGCTGAATACATAGCAGCAAGTAGCTGCTGTGCTCAGCTTCTCTGGATGAAACAGATGCTATCTGATAATGGGATTAAAACTAGGACCATGATACTCTATTGTGAGAATAAGAGCGCTATTGACATCTCCAAGAATCCAATCCAACACTCCCGAACCAAACATATTGACATAAGGCATCATTTTATAAGGGAACTTGTTGAAGATAATACTGTTGCACTCAAACATGTGATAAATGAAAATTAGTTAGCAGATATCTTCACCAAACTTCTTGATGTTGTTCGGTTCGAAAAATTACGGGCCTCACTTGGAATTTGCCTTAAGTAGTTGCAGCATTTGATCTCACTTAGAGTAGGCTTAGTTTTTATTGGTTTCATTTCTTTTTTTTTTTTTTTTGGTTTTTTTTTTTTTCTGGGTTTGGGCATTCATAATGTCTGCACCGTTCCACCTTCCACCCCAGTTCTCATTCAATTCCCTTTGGTTCATGAAACGTTATTTCTTTCCCAAGTTAGGGCATAGCTTCGTTTCATCTTCCTCTTCTTGTTCGCACACCGGTTCGCACAACTTCTTAAGACCAGATAATTTCCTCTGTTTTGTGCCGCGATAGGTTCTTCAGATCATCATGGTGTTCTCGCAATCAAAATCCGGGCGTCACTCTGCTCCTCCGCTGCGATTCTCCGATGAGTATGCCCCGAAACGAGGAAGGTTTAAGATTTTGGCTCGAAAATAAATTCGCCCTGTTCCAGTTCACATCGAATCCTACTCCTCTGAAGACGAGGTTCCTTTGGCCGAAGTCTTGGCCAAGATGTCTCAAGCACCCATTCTAGATCCTCCAGCTGCTTCCTCCGGTAAGACCGTTCCCTCTGTTGATCAATCTTCGTGTCCTCCTGCAACGGGTTCTACAAACCCTCCATCGTCTGAACCACGAACAGAACAGGGAAACCCTGTTCCTCTCGTTGCTCCTGCGTCTCAACCTCCAAAGGTTAGACGATACAAGACCTTGGCTAAGAAAATTAGATCTACCCCTAAACCTCGTCCTTCCGCTGGCTCTCGACCATCTCCTATTCTTCCCAAAGATGCAAAAACACCTCTATTTTTTGATTTGGCCAGAAAAACATCTTGGTCTCAATTGTGTTTCAAAACCTTTCTTGTTGAGCGTAATATCCATAGGGCCAATTTTGTGAAGGCTAGACTCTCGTCACTGTTAGAGGCTCAACATCTTCTTCAGTCCGTTTCATGTCACTCCTTCTTCTCACCATCCTTAGTCAAAGAATTCTATGCCAACCTCTCCCTAGCAGTCACTGATCCCTCTTCTCCATAGTTTCATATTAACTATGTGAGGGTGAGAGTTTTTTTCTTTTTCACCTTCAGACCTCAATAATTTCTTTGATTTCCCTGAAGTTGAATGTGATCCTCTTCATCCATTAGCCCTAGATGTTGATATGGATGACGTGGCCAAAGTGTTGACTAGCAATCCTAAATCAACCTGGCCCAGTGCTGAAGGGATCAATGTCTCTTCTTTGACAGCCAAGCACTTTCTGCTGTCATGACTATCCACTTATGTTTGGATGCCATCCACTCATGGGTCCACTGTCTTTCATGATCAAGCAGTTCTTCTCTATGCTATCAGCACGGGTCATCCAATCAACACGGGACAAATAATGTTTGATTCCATCATCAAGAACGCTGAGTCCTCCTCAAGCCACAACAAACTATTGTTACCCTGCACTATCACAACCTATCTCACCTCCAAATATCAAGTTCAGATTCCTCCCACCGAACGGGCACCATTTCAGGGGGAGCTTCACATTTTGCGGAAGGCTTTCAAGGGGTCACACACGCTTGACATTGAGAGGGAGTGGCCTACTGGTACTCACACAGCCACCTCTGTTGATGCCCCTACATCTATGAAAGATAGGCAGAGTTACATTGGCTACTTGAAGGCCCGTCTTGCGTTTATCTCTGATGAACAACACCATATTCACTCCATCCTACATCAACTTGAAGAGGACGAATGACTTTGCATTGGTTGGGCAAAAAGGGGGGACTGAGAATAGCAGTAGCAGTAGTAGGCATAGCATGAGTAGTATAGCACGAGTAGGAAATTTTCTTTCTATGTTTGCTGTGTTTGCTGTGTACTGTTGGCTTTAATGTTGTAGCAGTTTGCTTTTCATTCTATCTGGTATGGTTTCTTAATGTGAAATGTTTTTCTCTTTAACTGATGTTTGTTTTAACCTACCACTCTATGGAGATTTTGTACCAAACAATGCCAAAGGAGGAGATTGTTAGGATTTGGGCTTAATTGACAATGTTTGATGCAAATCCAAAATTCGAGTCTTTAATGGAATGTTCTGTTTTTTGATCTTGGTATAGCTGGCTGTCAAGTTTCTTTACCATTCTTATTTTAGAAATCAAAACCATGAAGGCAGCTCCTTTTTTTAATGGATAATGAATCTTTTCTAAAAACAGAATAATTGTCTGTTACTGTGAATAATGATTGACATTTCCATTATTGAAAAGACAACGTCACATTTTGGAACACTTCTTTTTAAAGAATATGTCATGATCTAATTTCGAAAAACATTCCCTGTGCTATATCACATTTTGGAATGATAGAGTTTCTTCAAAAGACAGATTACCATCTTTAATATAACGGTTATAATCTATCTCTTCAGAATTTCCCTCTCATAAAGATTGTGCTCCTCAAAATCAGAAACATTCCTTCATGTGCAAATATTGGCGTCTTGAAAGTTTGCAATGTTCTCCTTAATCAAACAGATCGTTAGCATTGATTACAATCTACTCAAATCAAAAGGAGAATACATATTAGGGTATGTTATCAAGGATCGTTGTTGTTCTGGAAAGTTTTCTAGAAATCCAGCAAGACTGTGTTGACAGAAGATGTAATAGTATATCGAACAGTTTGCCCAGAAAGAATTTTCAGAATCTGTATCTCAAAGGGAAAGTTTTGTTCTACGCTCTATTTATTTTGATCGTTTCTGAAGCTTTCCTCATCACTCGAACATTCCTCAAAGACGATCATTATGTGTTATACATTGAGAGCTTTATTATTTTTCTGTTTATTGTAAGAGAGTGATCAAGTGAAGCTGCAGTACTCTTTATCTTGTTGTTCAGCACATACAGCAGTGCCTGTAGAAGGTGGTTGAAAGCCTTTGTGTAAAGAGTGACTGTTGTTTTCTTGAGAGTCCAGTGTTTTGAAGTGTATTCTTGTGGGCTGAAGTGCTCACTGTGTATTGGTGTATCTTGCAAAACGATAGTGGATTCTTGAACTGGGCGATGCCCCATAGACGTAGGCTGTTGATGCCGAACTGCCTAATCACATAGTGTGTCTGACTGTTTGCTGTTTCTGCCTTCTCTGTGCTGCACCACATTTGAAATCAGTTTTATCCAGTGACTCTAGCATTTTCACTTGCGTTCTTCAGGCATTGGAGGAAACCCAAAGACCCACGTAAACTATAGGGTTTTCATCAGATTTGCAATGAGAAGAGCTGGGAAAGGGATCCATGATGTGAGGGAAACTAACAGAGGACTTGTTAATCTTGGGGATTGGTCTTGAGTTGATCAGCACGATTGTGAAGGAGGATGACTTATAAACATGACAGTTTTACAAGAAGACAACCCAAATGGATGGTCTTTTTGTATTGAACATTGTTTATCATTATACAACCCCACTAATATGGAAACTTGGTGTCTGCTGGGTGGGTTTGGATGTGGATGCTTTGTCCTCATACCAATGGATGTTGAAGAATTTGGATACAAGCAAAATCATTTTGAAATATAATGCAACACATAACTTGATATTGAAATTTTTGCAAAAGCATTGCTTGATTAAAATGGTAGAATATCATGAGGTTGATAGCAAATGGTTGGTGTCATGGGTTATTCTTTTGTAGCGTGTAAGTTAAATCTTATGCTTATTGATGTCTTAAAAGGTTAAAAATACATTTTCACAATATGAGGTTTTTCCAGTACATTCAATATCTCAGTATCGGAACACCACAATGAATATACAATTCAACTAGGGGTCATGCTAATAACTATTTAAAAAGAAGAATTAAAATAAAATACAAACTTTCGAAGAAGATGCTTGACAACAACAGGCACACTTTTTAGCAGGAAGCTGCTCTAATAAAAGAACCAAAAAAGGAAAAAAAAGAAGTCATGACATTTGATGAAACAATCTGATACTAGTTGCCAACTCTAGAAACCCTGATTAGCTCCTGAAAATCACAACTAATAACTATAGTTTTCGCATTCATTCATTTTGAACTATTCAAAATTCAAAGCCAAGTATCTAACCATGAGCATAAATAAGTTAGACTCCAGCTAAACAAACAGAAAGAAAGAAAAGAAAGTAGAGGAGAGAACGTACAAATAGGTGAGGTAAGTCAAATACATGAGCTCATTTGGAAGTACCCCCCTCACGTTCAGGGCATACACTCTCCTGCAACCAAAGAAACAAATAGGTTAAATTGACTTCTACAGAATAATGGTAAAAAAATAGAATGGTATCATCAATGCATTAAAAAAAAAAAAAAGAAAGGAAAAGAAAAAACAATATGCATTTAAACTTTTGTGAAGCTAATGAGCCTCAATAACAAAACAAATGGCATTGAAATGGATACGATTCATCAAACTTCGGTACTTCAAGAAGATTCAACATTAATTTAACATTTTTTCCTCCTTGCAAGAAATTAAAACTTGTCAAATGAAAGTGTATGGATGCTAAGCAATAACATTTAGTTAGTATTATTAGCTAGAAGGAATAATCAACTATATTAGCTTTGCTTCAAAAAAATAAAACTAAAAATGCTTCTAGGGCATTCTCTAAATGTTCCAAAAGAAACAGCTTTGCCTCAAAAGAATCAAATGCCTAGTTTACTTTACTAGAAACTATGAAATTGGACTGAAATAAAGGGAACTAGCATTTTCTAAATTATCAAACTATTTTTTGCATAAAATATTGTGATGAGGTTTGCAACTCTATTTTGCAATAAATTGTTGCAATTTCATGAAGGCAATTTTGTTTTGGAAGAAAATCTTTGAGGTAATTTGATTGCAACCCTTCTTCTCCTCTTTACAATAATTGTTTTCCCATCTTGATTGTTTCCCTTGTCATCTAGATTGTCACTGTTTTGAGAGACTACACGCAGAGTCTCCATAACTCAACATCCTCTAAATAGTACAATCTCCATAAACACAACATCCATAAATGCAATAAGGCTAATTCCCACTACAAGAGCCACTTGAACAAGGGTTGCATTGTCTTGAAGCTATAGTCATTGAGTTCTAAACCTAATAAGTACGACAAGATTCTGTTGAACCATTCTATTTTACATTTAGCCAGAGTAGCTTGGTTTACAGTCAGTTATAGCCTTTTGCATGTAATAAAGAAATGATGCCATTTTGAACATTATAACTGTTTCTATAGCTGTTTTCATGTTTATTCCGTTAACTAACATCTTGAAAAACAATATATGTACTTTCTAAGCTCTTAAGTTGTCTTAGCTTGTTCCCAATAAATTACTCCCCATAGGTAATTTATGACACATAATCTCTCCAACCCTGCTCTTGTTGCCGTCATGAACTGAAGTCCGGTAAACGAACCTGCTACTGCACCTCTTGGAATCTCAGATTATGAATCCTTCATTAATGGGTGACCTCGCTTCTTCCCACCTTCTAATGTGCACTGCTTTCCAAAAGCCTCTAAATTTTCTACTTATGCTTCTTATTTCACCCATGACTTTAAGATATTTTCTCCATGTAAAATGCTTCTCATGGTATTAGTTACTATTAACTGATGACGAACATTAAGAACTACAATTTCAAGGCCCCCCTAAAAGCAATGATTTTCTCAAGAAGATTAGAAACCCTGGGTGCTAACCTCAAATATAATTTCCTTATAAATGATTTCTCAAACAAATTTTTTTGGGATTTACAATATGGCCAAAACAGAGTACAGTCTCTGTTCAGTTCAGTTGAGTCTTTTTTTTTTCCCTTTTTTGATCAAGGGAAGTACAACCCCCTTCATCCAACCACATAAATCAATTCAGATTAGAGTCATTCTGGACAATCAAAGAGAACAAGGAAGCACCTCTTCAAGCCGTATTGTTACATCCTCAATAGGAAGAGCACAAAAGGCTACGTTATGAGCTACTTAGTTATATTTTCTTATACATGGTTATATGTATACCATTTTGTGATCCAAAGTTATCTAACAACCAGTCCCGTCTCCCATCTGGAAGAATCTTTTCTTGGAGGCATTGCACCAAAGATGCTAAGTCTGGTTCTACATAGGATGAAGACCAGCTTCACACGCCACCCTTAATCATTCCAATACTCTCATAGTAATACCCTAGGTAATTCTACAAATTTTTGAATAAAATAGTAACAAAATAATTAAAATAACTTTTAATGATTAGACAAAATTAAAGCAATTAGAATTGAGATGATTAAATAATCTAAATTAATAATAGGTATGATATTTAGAGATAAAAAAATTAACATGAGCCTTATGTCAAAAAATAAAAATAACAATTTTGACTTAATTAGGAATAGTAACACATAACATGAAATAAATAAAGATAAAAAGGTGTATCAAATATAAAAATGTCTATCATTTTAAATTTTAAGACATTAAATTAAATAAATCAATTTATATCCCATAGAGGTTGAAAATTAGTAAAATAGAGGGAATTAAAGGACTAAGTTAATTTCTATTGGAAAATGAAACTTTTAATTAATAAATATTAAAATGAGAACTTAGTTAATAATTAAACTATGAAAATCACTTAAGAAAAAAAAAGAAAAAATAATAAAATAAAATAAAATACACATCATTAAAATAATACCTCTTTAAAAATTTAGTGGATTTCTTATCAAAGTAAATTAGAGATAAGTAAATAATGATAAAAAAATTAGAATATTTTGAAGATATGATTCAAGATTTCATGTTCTCAAAAAACAAAGGAAAAATAAAATCAAATAATTAATATATGTATAGGTGGCGGATCAAAGAGAAATAGCAAGGAAAAAACACTTTAGAATATTTTAAAGATATGGTCCATGATTTCATATTTTCAAAAAAAAAGGAAAAAATAAAATAGTTAATATATGTATAGGTGCCGGACCAAAGAGAGAAAGGGAGAAAAAAAAATAAAAAAAAAAATTAAGCAATTCCCATTCTCCAACTCAAGGAGTGGGATAATCAAAGAAATTAGAAAATTCAAGAAACTGGGAGATTTTGAAAATTCTTGGGAATTAAGTTTTAGAAACTCTCACCCCCTTAAACTCTATAAATAACCTACGCCTTCATTCATTCTTTCTCACACCTAGCACAAGAAATCAAAGTGCTCCCTCTTTCTCCTCTAGCCTTCTTTTCTTTCTTTCTCTCCCTAGAGATTTTCTCTCTCTAGGCGTGGGGCATGTTTTTCCTTTAGACATGGTTGTTTGTCACCCCTTCGTGCAAGAAGTTTAAGATTTCGATTTAAACGTTTCAACTTTTGAAGATATATTTCTTACTTAAAACTTTTAAATTTCTATATTTGGATTTAATTCGATTGTGTCTCAAAACTATATCAAAATACTTAATTAATGACTTATTTCGATGCTTACTTCTTTTCTTCCTTCTTGTTTTGAAACTATGTTGAGACAGTCAATTAATGCTTATTTCGATGTTTACTTTTTTTTCTTCATTCTTGTCTTGAAGCTATGATGAAGCAATCAATTAATAACTTATTTCGGTGTTTAGTTTCTTTCTCATCTTAAACTATGTCAAAACAGTCATTAAGTGACCTATTTCAATGCTTGGATTCTTTTCCTTTTCTCTATCTTAGCTTAGGCTATTTTGGTTTTAAATATAAGAACATGATTTTTTTAAAAAAAAATATATATATATATATATATATATACCTATGTTTTTTATGTGTTCAATTTATGTGTATAGTTTACACACTCTAGAAATATGTGATTTTAAGTTTAAAAACCAGTTTTGGATTGGTTTTAAAATATTTTGAAACCAAAACTTGAGTTTTTGGAAAGTCTTAGGAAACTATAAATGTACAAAGATTACAAGTAAACTATAGAGCAACACTATGTAAAACAATGAATGATTATAAGTACAGAAGGTTATTTGGACTAACCGGGGAAAATATTAATTTTACAATTAGAAGGCAAAATTGTCATTTTACCTAAGACCAAATGCTTGTACCATTATAAAACCATTAGGAGAATAAATTATATAAAATAGAACAAAATAAAATTTTTAGAAAATATTGTAAGAAATGACAATAATTAAATTAATAAAATTTATATGAATTAAGGTATATGTCCACACAGACATTTAGGGCATAGTATAAATTTATTTATAAAATACTAAGAAATAAATACACAAAAATTACTAAATATTTTTCTTGTAAGTAATCACTAAAATTAAATAATTCAAATCAAGGCCCAAAACGAGATCATATTGTATAAGCAGTGGGCCCGGTAGCTGAAATAATTGAAGACTAACATGTGCGCATTGCGTTGGCCTAGGAGCAGACTAATAAGCAACATGTGGACATGGAATACACTAAAGAAGTGAAACCACCCTAGTTAGAGATTTGAATTTCGAAATTCGAATGAAATAAGAAATCAACATAACAAAGATTCTTACCAAAAAACCACTTTTCAAAACCATTCATTTTCGTTCTCCACTTTCCCTAAGCTACATATCATTTTGGATTCCCCCTAGCCGTCCTCTCTAGATTTTCATTTCCCAAACCACGCCAAGTTAGAGAATAGCAAGAAGAAAAGAAAAGAGAGAGAGAGAGAGAGAGAGAAGAAGAAAAAAAAACTTTCCAAGATCAAAGATCCGACAAAAGAAAGAAGAAAAAGAGGTAAGATTTAATCTTTAGATTTCAATATCATTTTTTTCTCCTCCCCTTTCCTAACGTCTTGAGTGGCTTCCATTGAAGGAACTAATCCACCCTCACATTCCCTAATCATCACTCCCAAAAGAAGAGGAGGAATACTTGCGTATTGGAGATATCTGTCTTTGGAGAACGGAATAGCAAGAAACTGAATCATTAGAGTATAATCTTTCAACCCTATATTCTTTATGTTGATTAATCATGTCTTCATATTATTAAACATTCATATGACTTTGGGAAATCAGAAAAATAGTTCATATTTAGATTCTAATACATGAAAAACTCACCTTTTTGTTTATAATCATTAGAATGTCATGCATAGGATTTAGATTGTTTATCTATATGTAGTTTTGTTATAATTATTATTTGATTGTTTAAAAAAGTACACGTAAATGAAGTTTTATCATGTAAAACCCATTAAAAAAAATTATGTTTTTCTTTTTTACATGATCTAGTACATGCATGAATAGGATTAAAAACAAAAAAACATTTATATTAGAAGAAAAAGAATGATTTTAGGCTTAATTAAAATAAAATAAAAAAATAGTCAGCATGATCTAAAACATAAGAAATATTAGAAAAAATAATCTTGCTGGAATTTTTTATTAAGAACATAAAAATGATAAATTAGGGTTTTTTATTAAGCATATAATTTTTATGAAAAATATAGTGCATAACATTATAAAAAGAGTAAATAGTTAAAATAAATGGAGAGAAAACGCAAAATTAATTTGGAGGGTTTAAATATACTGAAAACTAATAAAATTAATTTTTACAAAATTATTTGAGCAAAAATAAAATTATTTTAAGCAAGAACGATCAAATTGGTAAAATACAGTGAAAATAGTGAAAAATTACATTCATTAAATTATTAATAGAAAAAAAATTCAGAAAATTAGATTTTCTAGAAATTTAGTTAAAAACAAATAAAAATAATAAATTTCAAATTTTTATAATATATATATAAACAAAATAGTACATAATAATAATTGCCAAGTGAGAAAAGGGTAAAAGTATAGAAAATAATACAAAAATCAATTAAAAATATTTTCAGAAAAATTAGTGGTGTGAGATGATGCTGAAAATCAGAGATTAAAACAAAAAAGAAATAAATAATTGCATATAGGTCAAGATATAAATTTAATATAGGTCTAAAACAAAATAGTACATAATAAATAAGATAAAATTAATTAAGTTGATAGAAAAAATCAGAAAAATATTCTAATTAAAAGAAAATAAAAACCAACAATTGATTTAATAGAGAAGTATCTAAATAGGAGAAAATCATAGCTATGAGTGTATCGTTGGAGAAATAAATTAGTAAATCGAACAAATTGTAAAATTGATGAAAATAATATAAATTACAAATAAATTATAAAATAAAATATTTAAAAAAGAAAATATCCAAAATTTAAGCTTGTTGAAAATATAAATTAAAATATTAAGAAAATAAAATACTTTCTATCCAAAATATCAAGATATATAGAATACAGATTTTATGTATCATTAATAAAAATAAATTTGATAATGGTGCAAAATATGCATGGCATCATTAAATTAAATCTCAAAAGTTTAATTTAATAATAGAATAGTCAATAAATTCATCATGATATCGTTCACGAATGAAAAATAATATTTTGGCTAAGCCCACAAATAAATTGGGCCAATAGTAAACAATAAACTAAAAATGAAACTGTGAATGAACTGAAAATAACGACAGTACAGTATAAAAATAAAGAAAAAATAAATGATAAATATGAAAAACTTATTTCAAAAAATAAATTCAAAAACATTTGTTAACTTGAATTAGGTCAATATCTCAGATAGATCCGAAGCAATACAGATCTCGAAGCAGTGGGCCGTCTAGATATGTGGAAATGACTACTGAGTTTTAAATTATCATTTCAATTTAAATAAATTATACATGTGTGTGCTTAATTGTAATACCCCAAAAGTCAATGAACGAATTATAGAATTTTGGGAGTTTTAAATAAATAAATAAAATAAATAAATAATTTAAAAAATTATAAATGCTTCACAATCATGAAATACAAGTGAAAATAAACTTAAGATAATTGTAAAAATTAATGAAAAATTTGAAAAAAATATCATAAAGACACAAAAATGACAAAAAGCTTTGATTACCGTGGTAATAAACTGGATTATTGTGGTAATGCTCGGGAAAATCAGAAATGAGTGAAAATGACATCGTCCTGGTTATCAGGATGATGGAAATCGTTACTGCGATCATGCTATACAAAACTGAAAATCGACACCTTCTGGTCGCCGCAGTAATGTGCCGAAAACCCTAATTTTGAAAAGTAAATCACGTGATTACTCTAGTAATTGGAGCCATTACCGCGGTATTACGTAAAAATTATACACACACACTTGCATTGCTACTCGTTGTTTCTCTCGAAAATCCTAACTAGTCGTTCCACTTCAGTTTTTCTCAAGGGTTTTGAACTCATTCAAGCCCTTCTCCATTGGTTTTCAAGCTTAGATCCACGAAGAACAAAATCGACAAGAAGGGAAATTAGTTGAGACACCGTTCCAAAACCTTGTCCTCAGATAAATCATGAAACCTCACTTGGAATCACGAGTTCTTATCATAGATATACATTTCCTAAGTGTATGCATGTTTTCTTTGAAACATAGATCGTTGAGGGTTGAAATCTCATTTTGGAAGGAAACGAAGGGCGAAAACGAGACACACAAGGTATAACGTTTTTCATTCAAATATGATATATACTTTAACGATAATATTAGTGCATTGGAGTGAAAAACACACGAGGGAACCACGAACAGGATTGCGCACATGCGAGTGTCACATTTCTAGAAAATCCCCTGACTACTGTAGTAGCAAACCGCGGTAATACACTGTTTACATGAAATCCTCTCTGGTTACCAAGGTAGCGCATGTCGTCGATTCTGGCAATCGCGGTAATGCATCCCAAATCCTGTTTTTTCGAGTTTCATGCACAGTTCCAAGTGACTGCGGTAGTACCCTTCTCTACCACGGTACACAGAAGAAGAACATGATATTACACACTTGATATTACCTAAATGCACACAAATTACTACTTAGATTAAGTGGACATCGAATCATGGTCTAAGAATACTGAATTATGATATCAAACCATTATAGGTTCGAATCATCAGAACGAAGATTATAACAAGCGGAACATAACAATAGGTGGAAGTGATTATCGTGCTCCCTAGTATTATTTGAATTTTAATATTGAACATATGGTGTGTTTACATTTCTTGAATGCTCAAAAGCATATTAGGATGTTGTTTATATGATTTGTGATTGGCATTAATGCATGAATGCTAGAATAACATGAGTTATATGTCCATGTTCAATGTTTACAATGCTTTATAACATGAGATGATTGTTGCTTTATTTATGTTTTTATGAGATGATCAACGTGATTACTTTATTGTACAATGATGCGTTTACATGATGAAAAGATAACTATGCTTGTTATGAGATGTTCATTGATGCACAAGCAAAGATAAATTAAGAATTAAACCACGTACCATCGTAGTGGTCCACGGGGGACCACTGTGGGTGATTTCGAGATAAGGAATGATGGGTTTATCCCTTGTTCCTGATGATAGGACTATAGGTGTGACATTAGTTCTTTAGTGATAGAACGATGGATTTGACCCTAGTTCCTAGGTTGGGTGATGGGTGTGCCCTTGTCCCATTGGAATCTGACATATAGTGCATTTTACTCGTCTTCTCCGACATGATAATGATGAGAGAACACCAGGGTTAGACCCTTCTGTCTAATTAATGACTGTTAATAATTTAATGTTTGAAACACCTAATGTATGATAAGCGTTTGCATGTTCTGTGTTTGATTTAAATAATGCTATTGATGTATTGTGTATAATCAACTGGGCTCTTCAACTCACCCCACCCTTCCATTTCAGGTGATCGTTGAGGTTTTTATCAGAGTTTTTTTTTGTTGGGTAGTTAGTTTAAACAGGGTGTATGGCCTCCAAACTAGTTTTAAATTATTAATTGTCTTTATGGTTTAGACTTCGACCACATAGGCCATGTTCAAAGATTTCAGTTGAAAACTTGTTCCACGTTTAATTAAATTTTAAATGTAGAAGTTAATGATTTAACTATTGATGATCACTGCATGTTTTTCATGTATTATTCCTTGGTGAGTCAAAGAGTTTGATTATTTATTTATATGAGTTCTGGTATGTCCATATGATATTTAATGAGAATTGAACGTGAGAAAAGTAACGTCCCGGTTCTCAGTAGATGATAGGCGTGTTGACATTTAATGGCACGTCTTTCCATGCGTGACGAAAATGAAGGACCGAGAACTGGGGTGTTACATTAATGATATGGTTGAATGACTTAGATAAGTGCATGAAATATGACATGAAATGTCTTTTCCTTTATTATTAACCATGTGGGTTTGAATGTTGGGAATGTCGTGAAAGTTATTTCAAAAGTTAATGCATTCCGTTTATTTTATGTTATGATGTTTACTAAGAAAAGATTAATAAAGATCTCAACCATGTACCAGGGAGATGACCAGCCATTAGGTGTCATCGTGGGTGTCCCTAACCTAGACTCAGCTTCGGTTGTTTATTTGATTCATTAGATTGAAATTGACACCGCTATCATGATGATGGTAGTGGCGAGACGGGACTGAAAGTCATAGAGGACCTCACTCCCTAGTTAGGGTCCTGTAACCGACCTTAGAGTGTTACCTCTGGATGATATCCCAAACCATGGGGGGACACCAAGGAGATTTCTTTCGGTCTTAACAACTCAAAACAACCTGATGTTTAAAACGCCTAATGCTAGGAAATGTATGACAAGTGTGTTTGTTCAATTGATACAATGGTTTAAATATTTGATTCGATCCACTAGGCTATTTGAGCTCACGCAACTTCTAACATTTCAGGTCAGCATTAGTTGGGAGTGACTGGAGACATCTTCACAGCCAATGTTAGTTTCGATAGTAGTTTTAGTTTTGTTGAACATAGTAGTGTTTTAGATTCATAGTTAATTTTATTTTGTAAGTTAAATAACAAAAAGCCATTGAACCCAAATAGTATTTATTTTGTTGTTATGCAAGAGGACTATTTCATTGATGATTAGACTTGATAGTTGACCTTCTATGTTATCACATTTAATCGATATGTGGTTATTTAATTTGTTAACCTTGTCTTCATGTGAGATTGTGAGACAGGTACTAGAAAGAGTATTAATAATGTCCTGACCCCCCAGTGACCCGATGAGTCGTCTTTGTATGGTGAACAAATCGTTGATGAACTACTACTATAATTTAATGTTGTATTAATTGATTATATTGCATTTAATGATGAACAAAGATAGTATTCTCATTTAAACCTTCAGAGATGGTCATTGGGAGACGGGGTGTTACGCATACATATGTCCTTTTTAAGTTGGCAAGTGCACCCGTATAGTATAGTCAATAGGAGATCCATACCAATTGCTAAGGGCTCCTACTCCCTTATTCACTAAATTAACATGTTGAATTGATGCTTTTAACCTAAAAATTTAGACCACAACAAACACAAGTTTTGTATGGTCACAAAGGTAAAAGTTTGTCATGAAGCATATAAGTAGATTTATAGTGTATATTAACAAATTAGATATTTGGTCTAAGATTTATTTTTTTAAGTGCTGATACATAGTTAAATATGTTAATACTAAGATCAAAGACAATGAAGGAAAGCATAAACATGAGAGAAATAAAAAGCTTAGAGTTAGGATTATGAAAACTAATTATTATGATTTCACTACCTTTTTTTATAATGAAAGCAAATTTAGCTAACTTTTATTTATAGTAGAAGCAAATCTTTACTTTTGACTTCAAATAAAGCAGTTCTAAGGCCATCTCCAACCTAGAGCCAAAGATGGCACTGACTTTTTTTATTTTTTATTTACTTTTTTTTTTTCAGTTTTTTCTTCTTTTTTTTTCATTTTCTTTTTAAACTTTTATTTTCAGCTAAAAGTTTTTTTTTCATTAAAAAAATTTTTAGTAAAATTTATAGGTTTTTTCAGTAAAAAATTAAATTATTTAAAATTTTTTAGTTACTTTTCTTTATTTTTATAATATTTTATATTATTTATTTTTACTTATACTTATTTTTGTTCTTTATTTTTAAATAAATATGTTTTAATGTATTTATTTTTTCTAAATTTGATATTGTTCTTATTATATAATTAATTAATTTTAATTATTTATCATACAATAAAATAATAATTTAAATTTTATAATATATTATTTATTATTTATTTATTAATCAATAATTAAACAGAATATTGAGTAAATATGTAAAATCAAATTCGTGTATAAAAATATAATTTAAAAAAATAATAAAAAATAAAATAATGGGTTAGAGAAGAAAATACTGTTTGATATTGAAGTAACTTCAAAATTAAATAAAAAAAATAAAATTAGAGTTAGAGATGCTCTAATAAGCTGTTAGTACTAATAATGACTCTTTGTTTGCTAGAAGATTGTTCAATCCAAGAAACAAGGAAGCAACATAGCTTATCTTGATTATTACCGTTATAATTGTTATTATTATTATAACTATTACTATTGTTAGTGAAAAAAAAAAATAGAAAGAGATAACACTAGGTAGAATGGTAGAAAAGACAAAATGATAGGTAACGAGAGAAAATTGTACGCACAGTTGAGTAATGTGGCAAGTGGTGCTGCTGTTGTAAGAGCAATCGCATTTAATTCCAGGGTTAATATTCTCTATGCTAGTGGTGTCCACTGCCACTCCGCTGCACGGCTCTCCACTAAGGTTCCACGACCTCATCGCGGAAATCTGCCACTGTTGAAAAATGGAGTTCAACGCCCTCACTGCACGCACAATGAACAAGATTTACAAAATATCCCCATTAGTATTCCAAAAATCACTTTAGTAAAGTTCATTTGATGATTGACAGAAAATTATCGCTTTCAAACAGTAAAACAAATAAAATAAAGAACAAATTAGTTTCTTAACTGTCAAATATCTTTCAATAATTTTAATTAGGTCACTCTTTCAATTAGGGTTGTATGTTTCTAAATTATTTATTTATTTATTTATTCTTTATAATTACATAATAAAAATGTTAAAAACAATTATTATAACCATATCTTTCATGACCACTGAATGAATATTTGACATGTATCTAGAAATATATACCTCTTTACTTGATGATAGTGCATGTTAGAATTACATAAAAATATTAAAATAAACTATTTTAGTATAATTTATAATAAAAATAAGAAAGCACTAAATTAATGATTAGAGGTACAACTTTTGCATCAATACAACATTATAATTAATTTATAATTATTTTTAGTATTATAATTAAATTTAGAAAATCAGCATTGCGCTAAGGCCATCTTTAATGGCACCTCGTGCTTATTGAGCACCTATGCGGCCAAACACCCTATAAATTAAACGGCTTGAGCATTTGGACAGTTCCAAATGTTCAAGGCCGATATTTTTTTTTTAATTGATGAGACGTTGCTCTAGTCACTCCATAAAAGTAACATCACAACCAACATATAATACTATATGTGATATATCTACACATATAGGACTAAGTTAGCTTCTCAATACCTATATTTTTAAATATCCAGAAAAAAATGCTCCTTTAAAATTTGATTCATCCCAAAAAAAAAATATCACTTATTATAACATTTATTTCTTTATTGTTATTGATTAACTCCACCTTCCTTACTTAATATTTTATTAAGCAATTTAATTTACTTCATTTATATAACATGTATTTTTTATGTATAATTAACTTCATATATATATATATATACACGCATAATCAATACATATACGAATATTAATATTTTCGTTTAAATCAATATAGTCATTAATGTTTTTTTTAATTTTTTAATTTTTATTTGTTTACAAGCCATTGCAAAGTGCAATGGCCAGTAAATAGCCAATTATGAACTGCATTTTTTTAAATATTGTTGTTTTATGTATTCTTTTAATATTAATTTCAAAACGATAAATACTATTTTTCATCTACCAAAACATTTCATTCCTTCAATGACAAATTTTCATACTCATTTTCTCTTCAAAAATATTTCTTTACTACGAGTCTTTCGCGCTCTCATTATTGACAAACTTTTCATTGTGTTATATTATACAATGAATATCTTCAACAATTTTTTGTCTTTCCAACATCAAATATCAATAATTCTCAAACTCCTCAAAAATTTTCCTATATATTTTTTCCACCACAATTACAAAATATACAAAACTTTTATCCTCCAAAGCTTTAAACTTCCAACATTTTTCTTATCCTAATTTTAATGTTCAAAATTAACAATGATTTCAATTTCCTTTTGACATGTATTTGTCACCAAATATGTTTTCCCGTATTTAAATGTTAATCCAAAATGGTCATTTATTTCTTAGTTGCCTACAAAATTTTGATCAGTCTTCTTGTATACAACTTAAAAATTAAACCAAGATAGATTCTATTTATAATTCTCAAATTTTGCCATTTTTTACACAACCAATGAGTCAGAACATTATTCATTTAGAAGAGCTAATTGAAGATGTTGTATATGAATGTCAATCGTCAAGTGTGAAAGATGATCGTATGTTTGTAAATGCTTGATTAACAATTTCAATTGATAATATTGTTAGCAATGAAAAAAAATCACAAAATGTTTTCAAAACGAGTTACAAAATACTTCAATGCAAATCGCAAGTTTGGCTCACTTAGAAAACTAAATTTTTGTTAACCAACATTGGTTTTGATTTCTTTCGGCTATTAACGAATTTAATTCAGTGTAAAACAAATTGTTGGTAGAACATCATAGTAGTTATAGTAATGACCAATTAAAGGAACGCGCTTAAACCATATACTATCAACAATGTAAGAAACATTTCACCCACAATGATGCGTAGGTAATGTTAAAAGATAATCTACGATAGAAATCAAACACTTCTCAACACTAGTCAACAAAGAAAATGCAGATACAAGTTTGAAGGCTGATGATGATGCAGTTGAGGTTCGTCCGATTAGTAAAAAGGCCTCAAAGAAAAAAGAAAAAGCAAAGAAAAAGGGAAAGGAAAAGGGGAGATATACATCTACTACAATAAACATACAACAAAAATGGGAACACATGGTGGAGAAACAAGAAACACGCTGATATCCAAAATTTGCAAATATCATTTGAAATGGCTACCGATCATCAAATTTTGACGATGGATATGAGTCGTATGAACGTCGAACAACTTGAGAACCATCGTATGATTTCTAATGTTATAAAAAGAAAATATAGCAATTTGTAATTGACAATAAATATACATAAAGTCATTGTATTAATTAATAATTATCTTGTTAATTATATTAATTATTAATTCTTATGTTGATTATTTATTCTTGTGTTAATTTAATTTAATTCTCAATAAACTAGCAATCACAAACGAGCGATAACAGACTAGTCATTAGAAATTAGCTACTTGAAATTAACCATTAAAATAAAGCCATTAGAAACTAGTCATTTAAACATTTCTATAAATTTGATGAATATTGTTATCATATTTTAGTCTTGATTAAGTTGATGCAATAAGAGTTATATTGTGACCACCCATGATTTTGTACATAGAAATTTTCGGATTCAAAGTATGTATTTTCTGAAATTTTAAATGAAATACATGAATTATCCTTAATTTTTTTCCAATTTTGAATTATTTATTGAAGAAAAATGAAATAATGGGGAAAAAATATGAGTTTGAGAAGAAAATACTTGAGATTATAAGAAAAATGTAATTTCTTGAGAAAAATAATTTTTGGGATTGATTATAGAATTTTTGAAATAATTATGAAATTTTTGTGCAATTAATGAAATTTTTGGGAAGAAAATATAATTTTTGGTGAATTATTCAATTTTAGGAGAAAATAATGAAATAAATGAGAAATTGATGTATAATTGAGAGTCTTGACGAAAAAAATGTTGAAATAACAATTTTTAATGATTTCAGAAAAAAAATACGAATTTTCGGATATATATATTTGTATATATATGTATGTGGGAAAAGAAAACACAAAAAAAAAAAGTTATTAAAGGGGGGTCGGCTTGGGCAGCCCAGGCCGACCCCCCAGGCCCCTAGCGGGCCAAGCTCGGCCCACAGCCCACGACCCGCTTAAGTGGCCGATACGCCTGACCTACGACCTACTCGAGCGATGACCATAGGTTGGGTTTTGTTGAGCTAACCTAGCCTAGATATGTTTTTAACTGGCATGAA
>JAJIYU010003451.1:0-26900 GCA_030144865.1 Tinospora cordifolia
TAGTTATTTCTTATACTATTGCCTTATTAAATTCTTAATTTTAAGTTATGTACGGTTAAATACGATCAAGGCATGAAATGACTGAAATAGAAAGTCAAGTGTGCGTCGCTTATAATGTAACACCGGCCTGGCCCGCCGTTTGGTTTAGTCCACTGTCAATAAACATGGTGGATGCGTCAAATGCTTAATGATACGGGGGTTGGGGTGTTACATTGTTTGAATGCGAAGAAAGGGATTTAAATTTTTAGAACTCTTCGTAGTTGAAAATTAGTATTTGTAGGCCATATTGAAGGTTTCAATGTTTGGAACCTTAGATTTAATATTAAAGAATTATCTATCTGTCATGGATGTGAAGAATAAATTTTTGAAAGTCCAGAATCTTTTATAGTTAAAAAAAAGGATTTTTGGACTTTGCAATTGGGAGTTGGATATTTGGAAGTCTTATTTTGCTCATAATAAATTTATTTTGATATGAATGGATGATTTTGATATGAAAAGAAATATAATCAGAGATTGAATTTTTTTGGAGTCTTGATGTAAATATTGAATATTAGAATCGTCCTATTGAAGTAGAAAATATTTATTTGAGAGTTAAAGAAAATTTTAAAGGGTTTTAAATATTGAAATTTAATTTCTCTAAATTGAAGTAGAAATAGGGATTTTTGAGAAAGATTTCAAGTTAGAAAAAAAAATAGATATGGAAGTTTTAAGAGTATCCAAACCCTAGAATATTATTCATTTATAGTGGATGAATTGTAGGGAACTTGAGAATTAATTGTTTGAATTTTCTATTTTCGGATTAAAAGTTTAAAATAGTAGAGGGATTATTTTGTCTAAAATATAAGCTTAGATTTTTTTCTAATTCATGTTTGGATGAATAGTAGGAACTCAAAAATTAATTAATTAATTAATTATTTATTTTGATTTTAATTTTAGATCAAGAATTTTAGGGCGGCGCAAGTGACTCGAAAAGAATTAATGTTGGTGGAATTACTGCACTCCCTAACCTTATTTAGACTGTGAATGCAAAACGTGATGCATGTTTATATTTATTGCAACTAGAAGCATGCTAGGATATTTTGTTGATTCCTGTTTGGAATGATGTAATGTGAATTCATGAAGTATTTCCTGAATGTTCAAGCATGAAAATCTCTCTTATTTGGAAATTTATTTTTATGTTGAATGATGATTGGTATGAATTGGAACAAACTGTGAAACTAAAAATTATTAAAGGATGATTAAGAACACATGTATCGGTGCGATGGACAAGCTATCAGCACATCGTAAGTCTCCTTGCGATGGACGAGCTTGGAGCGCCTCGTAGGTACCCCCACCAGGGAGTTGCCTGTGACAACTGATATTGTCTTCGGAGATTGGTAATGGTCGTATAGTGTTACCCCTTCCTTAGACTATGGTCCCAATGATATAGTTGTATAGCGTACTTGGATTCGCTCCCGGACCATAAGGGCTTACCGAGAGGGTTATGGATTCTTTCGATCTTAGGTTACAACAAAATAATCAAATGTGTGAAATGCCTAATGTAATGAATGTACTTACATATTTTGTTTTCTAGTTTAAATAATTCTAGCAATGTATAGATATGATCCACTGGATTCTCGAGCTCACCCCCTTTTTTTTCAAGTGGCAATTGACATAGTGTGAGTTAACCATTGCTAGGTGACTTCGACTATTTTGGTGAAACCTCACTGGGAGGTTATTATTGTCTGTCTTTTTGTATATGATATTTTTTGTATTTAATCTGGACAGGGCCTGTGCCCCTTTCTTTTTAGATTGATCTTTATATGTGATTAAATGTTTTGAATTTATTTCAGAGACATTTAAATTGTTTAAATTTGAACTTGATGCTTCTCATTTCATTTGAGATTCACTAATCCATTTTATTTACTTAGAAAATTATTTCAAAAAAAATTTGTACCTATTTAAACTGATCTTATTATTACTTGAAAGAGATAGAAAGATAGAGTGTAGAAGGAATTTAGTAACGCTCTAGCTCTCGGTAGACAATATGGCAATGGCTTCCCTAGTCAAGTGGGCGCATCTTCTCCGCGCATGACCTAAGGGAACTCGTGAGACTAGGAGCTAGGGTGTCACATCGCAGAAGTGGAGTACAGTGACAGGCTTATCAGTCAAAATAGTGTGGTGATGAGTTTGTGTAAAGGTCTACACATTTTAGTTTTGTTTTCATTTTGTTATAGCTCGAATAAACAAATCTTGTAACTATCTCTTTTACTGAACCAATCTACATGTATCTCATTTTATTTTGGACTTGAGAAGTATTTCAATGTTTTAATGTAACCACTGAACGATATTATATGTTTAACAATTATCGTTTTAATAGAAGTTTTTGAAGTGATTCTGCTACGTGATTTGTGATTTGTGATTCATGATCTGTGATTTATGATTTATGATTTTAGTTTGTTTTTATCTAAAAATCCAGTGAATACAATGGAAAGTTATTTTGATCTTTTATTTTATGCGAATGTGTTTCCATATATTTCTTTGAGAACTATCTATCAAGAACTTGAATTTGAAGAAAGAGATTTTGACAAGAATATTTTAAGTAGCATTTCAATTCTCAACAGGCAATGACCCGCGCGTGAGGCATCTCCACTCTAGACCCAAAGCACATGGCGGGAGGTCTGATTGGGAGTGATAATGCGTGTGATATCCACTGAGCTTTCAAGTTCATCTCTATTTTATATTTTATTAGGTACTTGTAAAAGTGGAGTGCATTGACAACCTTATTAGTCAGAATAGTGTAGTGATGAGTTTGTGTAAATATCTATTCATTTTAGTTTTGTTTTCATTTTTTTATAGTTCGAACAAAAAAATCTTGTAACTATCTCTTTTACTAAATCGATCTACATGTATCTCATTTTATTTTGGACTTGAAAAGTATTTCAATGTTTTAACGTAACCATTGAACGATATTATATGTTTTACAATTATCGTTTTAATAGAAGTTTTTGAAGTGATTTCGCTGCGTGATTTGTGATTTGTGATTTATGATTTCTAATTTTATTTTGTTTTTGTCTAATTGTGAAAATCCAGTGAATATAGTGGAAAGTTATTTTGATCTTTTATTTTGTGCAAATTGTGTTTTTCATATATTTCTTTGAGAACTATCTATCAGGAACTTGAATTTGAAGAAAGAGATTTTGATGTAGCACTCCGATTCTCAACGGGCGATGACCGCGCGTGAGGCATCTCCACCAAGGTGGGGCACATTTCCAAGCAAGACCCATAGCACATGATGGAAGGTCTAATTGGGAGTTGAGGTGTTACACTCCAAGTATGGCAATTGATACTCTTTCCCATGCTCATGCACGACCTAGTTGCAATCTTTGGCCTTTTCTTCTTTGATTAAAATGCCTCTAAACTCTACAACTCAATATACAAGCCTCCTCCCTGGCCTATCACACCTAGGTGAGACACTTGACGAGTTATTCTGCATAGTGTTCACAAAACTATTGATTTGTTGATTTGGGTAACTTTGCATCATTTTTTCCTCCTCATCGAACTTGCATATATTTGCATGGATTGTGAAAAAGGCTATAGGTCAATGGTTAGAGTACCCAATATTGTTTGTATGATTGAACACAATATTTAGTTGTGAGTGTGATTGATATTGTGTCATTGATGTTTTGATAGGATTTGAGTTACAAATATCATGCTTATGATAAGAGTTGGAATATGCCTACCATTATTGAGGCCATGATAGGATGATGATACACGATGTTTTCCTCTTCATAAGTGTCATGTGCATCTAACCAAGTAATGTGTGAACATGTGCAAAACATGTGGTTTGACCATAAATTGATCTTAGTAGCATTATCGTGATGAAAAGGAAATTACATGTGCAACTTAAGTTTATCGCATGAAATTTTGTACTACTATCAAGCATTCTTAACAAACACTATTAATACAAAAACACACTTTTTGGAGTGGCCAGCCTCCAAGGACCATTGGTAATTCATTGATTTTATTATGACTTTTATCAATGGAAAACCATCTCATGTGCAGCCTTGGTTTGGTGGTTGGGCTATTTTGAAACCCCCTTGTGTGGCCTTGGCTTGGAAGTTGTAAAGTTTTCAAAAGTCTTCCCTATTTGATCTTGGCCTAGGGGGTGAGACAGATATACAATGATCAACTTTTAGGTAACGTAAATATGTGTTGTCACGAGCACGACACACAACTACTCAGATTTGTCCCTATGGTTTGCAATGGTCCATGGACTATCTTATGACTTGCCTATCCCATCCAGGGCCAATTGAAAACTAAAATGTTGCTTGAGATGCCTTATATTTGACGAGTATGCATAATCTATGTTTATGTGTGTTTGTTTAATTTGGGAATAGACCTACTGAGCTTGTAGAGTTCATCCCCTATTCTTTTTTAGATGCAAGTGCATCCTAGTCAAGGTTTTAAGAGTTGATCCTTCATTATGTCTCTCTCTTTTAACTTTTTAATTTTTTACCCCATATGCAAAATAGGTTCTAATATTTTGGACTATCTCTAATTAGTATTTGGGCCCATTGTATTTAGGTAGTTTTGCTTTCTACGTTCGTATTTGATTATATGATATTTATCATTAATGTTTCGAACAACAAAATACAACACAAATGATAGTTGAATTCCCTTAGGATCATACTTGAGATTATGTTTATGCAAGATATTAGTTTTTCTATAATAAAACAAAATGTTTTCAAAACGAGCAAGTGTTCCACTTATTTTCGCTGGACAGGAAAAAATGGTTTCGAGCCAAAAAATAACTCCATAGTTTGCAAGTGAATAAAATTAGACGTTTAAAAATTTAGGAATGGGGGTATTATATTAGTAGTATTAGAGCTCAATAATTAAATATATTGCAAAAAAAACATCTACTTTGATACGAATGGGTATCAAAGCATAGGCTGTATATATGCAAGAAAGAACAAAAACACCATCTCTGATACAATGGTGGTATCAGAGCATTGGGCTCTTGATCCATTGGTAGATGTTGGACTTCTCCAACATGTAAGATTTTACCTTATGCAGAGAAGGCATGAACATACAAGACAATGGGTCAAAATGCAAACTATTAGGGTATAAGTTAGAGACTGAAATTGTTTGGGCCTTGATTGGTTGGAATCTTGGATCAAGAACCTACATTCCTAGTCTCTACTTGTTAAGGGACTTGTATAGATTCATGGATGTGGAAAAAGTTTTGTCTCGATGAATGACACACCATAGATGGTGAATAACTAGCAACTTTAGAAGACCTTATGACCATGCATTCAATTAGTATGGAACATCTAGATGTGTGAGAGCTTGGGAAGCCTTAGTCATAGGGATATTTGTGAAATTGTTTAGGCATATTGGCAAATCCTCTCTACATGCATTGACTAACACGTGATATTGTTATAAGACTTCAAAACTCTAAATAAAGAGTATAAGCTTAGGGTTCAACTGTGCTAGCGTGTCATGTGATAGATTTTTTGTGTGTTTGCTAATATCATGCATGTTATAATGTGTATATATATATATATAAATATGAAGAACTCCTTAAATTATGTATCCAATGTGGACTAAGAGGCCACAAACTATATATCCATACTCACACTTTTGGTTATATATATCTCATGTGAATATGCATGATGAAATAATAAATCATGAAAAACCTAGACATCAACTCTCGAGTCACTTAACTGAGATAACTTGAATATTTGAAACTTAGAGACATCTTACTACGACAAACCGAGATCATAAGACTAGCAAATAAAATATGTAAATTGCATCAAAGACAAGAAGTTGTAGTGTGCTAGCAATCTAGAAAGGAGAATTTGGATTCTTCCATATCACTGTGAGGACTTTGAAGCCAAAATGAGAAGATGTAGACAAGGTGCCCTAAATAAACCAGGGGATAGATCGATGACACTCCAAAAGTATCCAAGCTATCATCAAATGAAAACAAAGTAATCACAAAATGTTATAAGGGTTTATGCCTCAAGATAAGGGAGGTAATGCCACCTCCCAAGAAGTGGGATTTTAATATAGTCGAAGGACTAATGGAACGAACAAGACAGATCATATGTCAAATGTTAAAAACCAATAAGGAAGAGGAAACAACAAAGTAGCATGAACCATCAAGAAAGGGAAATCACTTGTTGGATTCTTTGGTTAGTGTAAGACAAATTGGAACTCTTTTGGGGTAGATAGCCATGTTTGTATTGCATTAAAATGTTGTCATGTTTACTTGTATTGATGAAACAAAATATGACCAGGGAATATGTTCTACAGATAAATAGATATTCCAATCCACTATTGTATGCTAATCTGAACTTCCATGATGATTGTTAGAGGCTCAAAATAGATCTAGATGGATCAAGGGGATGGAAGTGCCACAGAGCCAACACTTAGATATTCATATGGATTAGGTAGGGTTACGTAGGCTTAGAGGTCGAATATGTGTGCCCAAGCTAGACTCGATTAAGTAGATCAAACTTGACAAGGCACACTAATCTAGATATGTATTACACCTAGTGGATATATGATGTATCAAAACCTCAAGAAATCTTAATAGTAGAAAGGTTTGAAAAAAGATGTTGTAGAGTACGTGTTTAGATGTCTTACTTGTTAGTAGGTCAAGGCTGAACATCGTCGATCTTTAGGACTACTACAACCCGTCCCTATTCTCGATTGGAAATGATATAACATAGCTATAGATCTTGTGATGAGATTAACATGGAATTAGAAGCGAGAGGACACCATTTATGTAATAGTGGATCGACTGGCTAAGCCCATATATTTCTTGCCTATTAGATCCAAGATCCAGTTAGTAGGTTGGGAAAAATGCACGTCAAAGATATAGTAAAATTACATGGTGGACCTAGGATGATTATTTATGATGATGTTGCCACGTTCACATCAAAGCTTTGGTGTTGCTTACAGAGGGAGTTAAGTACCAAACCCATTATATGTGCATCATTCCACCGATAGACAAATAAATAGTCCAAGTGAGCCATTAAAATCTTTGAGAATATGCTCAAAGCTTACACCTTAGACTTAAAGGGCAAATAGGCAAACTCTTCTACCTAGCTAAGTTTCTAAATAATAACAATTATTAAGCCAACGTACAGATGCCCCATTATGAGGCTTTGTATAGGTGGAGGTACAAATCACTACATTGTTGAGATGAGCGGGTTTTGGCAGGACTTGACATGATATATGAAACTAATGACAAGGTCAAACTCATGCAAAAATGCATGAAGGTGACTCTAGATTGATAGAAGGGCTATAATGGTCTGAGGTATCAACCCCTAGAGTTTTAGGTGGGAGACGAAGTATTTCTTAGATTCTGCCTGAAGAAAGGGAGTAAGAGATTCGGTACAGAGGGCAAGCTCACTCCACAATTCATAGGAACCTTTGAGATTTTTTAGAGGTCAAAGAGAATATGTATAGTTTGGAGCTTGAACCTAATCCACTAGATGTTCAAAATGAGTTCCATGTTAAAGAAGTGTTATTTGGATCATTCATGCATCATTCACCATGGGGATATTCCATTTTAGAATGATGTCACCTATGAGGAAGCGATAGTGAGCATTCTTGACAAGAAAACTCACAATTTGAGAAAGAAGTATATACAACTAGTGAAGGTTATGTTGAGGCATCATAGAGTAAATGTGTGACGTGGGAGTTCAAGAATGAGATTAGCTCAATGGTAGCAAATAATGAATGAATTAAGTACTTGAGCCCCAGGCCTTGGGTTCAATTCTCCACGGAGGTGAAAGAAAACCCTTGAGGGCAGGGACAATACCTTTAAGTGACTACCTAGCACAGAGTGCCCTAAGGGGGGTTCTGTGGGCCCGGGTTGGGGTCGTCACAATAAAAGGCGCCTTTTTATTGTGACGACCCCTTACTGGGCCCCCAGAACCCCTCTCACGGCACTTTGGGTTAGGTGTTTACTTAAAGGTACTGTTCCCCCCACCCCTCGGGATTTTATTTCGCCTTCGTGGAGTTTTAAACCCATGACCTAGGGGATAAGTACATAGTTCTTGCAACATCCACTACCATTGAGCTAATGGATGTTGCAAGAACAATGTACTTATCTCCTAGGTTATGGGTTCAAAACTCCACAGAGGCAAAATAAAATCTCAGGGGGGGAAAAATAGTACCTTTGAGTGAACACCTAACCCAGAGTGCTAGCTCAATGGTAGTGGATGTTACAATAACAATGTACTTATCCCCTAGGTCATGGGTTCAAAACTCCACAGAGGTGAAATAAAATCCCAGGGGAGGAGGGGGAACAGTACCTTTGAGTGAACACTTAGCCTAGAGTGCCCTGAGGGGGGTTCTAGGAGCCCAGTGAGGGGTCGTCACAAATATGAGCCAAATACCCAAAGATGTTCTAGAGGTAGAGCCAACATAGCTTGACATGGGACATAGGTAATCGCTACTCACAAATTTCAAGGACAAAATTTCTGTTGGGAGGTAGTATTGTAATACCTTAAAATTTTTAACTTAAGTTAATCAGAAATTAACTTTAAGATTGTATATGGTTGGTGAGAAAATCAGAATTTTCTCAAAAAAAAAAAATTGATATTCTTTAGAAAATATTATTCTCTCGAGAAAATATTATTTTCTTATATTTGGTTGATAAAATAGTGAGACAAAATTTTAAAATATTTTCTCTGCCTAACAAATAACACTTTCTCATGGAATTATTTTTTTTGTGCATTAATTTAAAAATAACTATCTATAACTAACTTTTATTAAATTTTCTCATTTTCAATCAAACAATCATGAGAAATTTTCTCAATAAAATTTTCCTAAGAAAACAATATTTTCTCAAGAGAAATTTTCTTACCTACCAAATATACCCCTACATCAATCAACTAAGATTGACCATGATCAAGAAATGGTTAACTTGACCAATGTGACACAAATGTCAAAAATATTTAAAAATTTATTTTGGATCGAGACGATAGAATTAGGCAATGAGCTTCATGTTTAAATGCTTAGGATACTAAGAAAAATAAAAAATGATTACCACAATAGTCATTGGGACTACCTCAATAATCAAAATAGAACACCCAAAAGAAGAAAAAAATGTTTTGATTACCACAATAGTCAAATATACTACTGCTATAACCAAAATGAATTAGGCATTTCTATGATTTCTGTAGATTTAAGTTATCTCATGGGAGGTTTTTGACACTTGGACTTTCATCATCGAAATGCCTTCTAAATGTAGCATGGATGCTTAATAATTGCATATACTTGACTCCCATTGACCATTAAGGATTTGACTTAGATCATACATATTGAAGAAGTTAGACAATTAGGAAGATGGGCATGGGTCGACTTTCCAAATTGGTGAAATTAGTGTAATTGCCTCAGGTACAGCAACTATACTTTTTCCCACGCCTATGCATAACCCAATTGCATTCTTTGGCCTCTTTTCCCTTGATTAGAGTAGTTCTCAACCTTACAACCCAGTCTACAAGCCTCCTTCCTAACCTACCAAACTTGGATTCAAAATAATGAATGAGAAAATGGAAACTTTTATTCTTTAAGTGTGCAAAGACTTGGTGGGGCCTTGAGATACTCGAGAGATGTGTTGCTGAGCTTAGAGATGCTTTAAAACCAGCACATTAGAGCTTTGTAAGTATTCCTCAACCCCTCTTTAACAATATTTGCACATATGTAGGAATGAGACCAAACCATGAACTAAGCGTTCATAACAAAGATCTTGTTGTCCACCCATCTTGGAGGATGCTTCATCGAGATCATAGTCCATGCCATGTTCAAAGCTAAGCACCATGTGGCCTTTGCTACCATCACAATCACCTCAAGAATCACGTGAATTTGTTACCTATAGGCCTATAACCAAACTCGCGAAGTTAGGTGGTTATTGTAATACCCCGAAAACTTTGTACGAAATTCGATTGAATGAAATAAATAAATATTGATCCTTGAAAATTTTATGAAATTTTTGGGACACAGAATTGTGTATATTTTAAATTACAGCCAAAATTAGAAATAAAATGAATTGAGAGACGCTTGTAGAAATTTTAGTGTACAAATAAATATATAGAAAGGTTGGGCATTTAAATAAGAATATCAAATTAGGAGGGTTGCCAAATACTATAATATAGTTTAATATTTAACTAGAAATATAAAATAAGTAGAATAATTAAATGATATATTTGAGTTACAAAAATTAGCAAGTTCCATTCAAAAACATTATATAAATAAATGAGAAATAAATTCAAAGTGTTATGTAAATAAATAAAGATAAATTAATTCCCTACAATTATATGAAAATTGACGTATAATTGTGTTGAGGCCTGAATGATAAATGAGAATTTCATTCAAATTATGGAAAAACAAAATTAGAAACATGCCATGAACATGTATGCACAAGAGACCAAATTAGAAACCAAAATGAAATCAACTCAAAAGAACGTATTAGCAACTTCTAAAATAATTACTTACTAATATAAGTACTTGGGAAACAAGTAAAATAGAGAATTAGAAAGGTTTCTAAAATGAAATCAACTCAAAATAATGCATTAGCAACTTTTAAAATAATTACTTACTAATATATGTGCTTGAGAAACAAGTAAAATAGAAAAAAAGAAAGGTTTCTAAAATAAAATCTACTTAAAAGAATGTATTAGTAACTCCTAAAATAATTGCTTGCTAATGTATGTTCTTGGGGAACAAGTTAAATAAAGAATTAAAAAGGTTTTTAAAATGAAATCAACCCAAAAGAATGTATTGACAACTTCTAAAACCTTTACTTATTAATTCTTATGCATAGGAAACAAATAAAATGGAAAGGGAAAGAGTTTTAGAAAAGTTTCTACAATGAAAACACCCCAAACTTGCCAATTCATGCTCATTAGAACTCTATATAAACCCAAGCATGAGCACCATTCTCTTCATCTTAAAGCAAGAGCTGATAAGATCCCTCTTATTTTCTCGAGCCTCTCCCTTGGCACCTCTTTTCAATTCTTCAGAGTTCTTGAGAGTTCTTGACTATGAACGTTTCAATTTTTGAGTGTTCTTGAGATTTAGACATTTTAGAGTGATTGAAGTATCGAGACGCTGTTGAAATTTAGATTTGTGCAACTAAGATTCCAAAATGTTGAGGTGGAAGTGATTTCAAAACTCTCATCTTGTTAATTTAAATTCAATGAGTTATTCATATGTATGTTTTATTTTCAGTTTATCATGCATACCATGTTTTACTATCATCAAATCATGTCATGCTTAGATCTCACATGTTTAGTTTTGTTCGATTAAAGATGTATGCTATATGACATTTTGGTTGTGTGAATATCATGCTCACATGTTGAATTTCATTTTTCATGGTTGAATCAAGAAAAGAAATATTGATTATGATAAGAACCATGTACTGTCATAGTGATTCACAGGGATTACTGTGGGTGTTCTTTAGATATGAGCTTGGATTGGTTTCTAGTTAATATGGGTGAGGTCCCAAAATACTCGAAATACATGTTATGCCCAAAATTCGTTGAAACTTGGTACAAAGGAATGGCCTTTCACTCTTTGTAAAGTATTTTGATAAGAACATCAAGGTTGACTCCTTTTAGTCTAAGTTTTTAACTATTAAACAATAAACTGATTGAATCACTTAATGTTTGAAAGTGTTTGACGTGAATGCCTTTTTAATTTGAAATAATGATTTGATTATTTTTAGAATGATCCACTGGGCTTTATGCTCACCCTTCCTCCTTTAATTTTTCAGGGAATTGAAAAACATGAAGATGCATGCCAATCACTTAGGAAATATGTTAGAATATTTTATTTAGAGCATTTTTAATTTATTATAAGGGAGTATTGCCCAATTTTGATTATTTTGTTGTATTACATTTGAGTTATGTACTCCTCCCTTTCATCAATAAAGTTGAAGAATCATTTTATTTCTAGTTATCCTGTCTTATTGAATTAAGTCAATGTAATTGAGTTGAATATTCTAAAAGTCCAACATACTAGGGATAAAAGAAAATAGAAAGTCAAGTGTGAGTCCCTTGTAAAAGTAACACAGCCTAGCTCGCCATGTGGTCAGGTCCATCAAGTCGGGGGTTGGGGTGTTACAGTTACACACCTAGATCTAGGTCTCAAGGACTTAGTGACCAATCTAATTTGGGCTCATTTTTATACTGATGATGTGTGTGTTACACTTTTAGCTCCATACCTTTGGATATGTCCAATGCATTCTTCAAAATGTCACAAGAATTATGGAAAATGATGACTTGAGTGATGAGAACCAAGTCTCCAAAGCTAGGTTATTGTAGTGCAAGTGTTGTTATAGCAAACCTTGACAAACAAAGGAAAATATGACTTTTGACCTCAAATTCTTATGGGACAAGTGACCAAACAACCATGATTATGTAAACACTGAGACACAAACAAAACTACCTATAGACTGTGCAAAATTGACAATGATAAGGCCCCAAAAAGTCAACTCGAAAATATGCTCAGAGGATACTACCGCAATAGATTATTGCGATAATTAGAACATATTCCGAAACATTTGTTTTGACTACCATAGTAGTGCAAGAGATTATTATAATAATCAAAAGGCATTTTGGAGTACTGATTTTTGGCAATTTTTTATTTTACTCGCATAGCTTGGTTGATGCTTGGGGTTCTTAAAGAAGGATTCTAGAGGACCAAAAGCCAAAACCATACTTAGAAGCTTGAGCTTAGGATGATAGTTTGCATAAGTGAATATGAACTAAGAGTTGGCATATTCCAACTCTTATCATAAGAATGACATTTGTATGTACATGGGTGCATCTAAGGGTGCACCACTTTAGGAGTGATTCTACGTAATGTTCACAAAGCTACTATTTTGTTGATGTGGGTAACATTTCATCGTTTTTATTTACTCATTAAACTTACATATATATATATATATGGATTGTAAAAAAGACCATGGGTGAATGGTTAGAGTACCCAGTCTGATACATGTATGATTGAACATAATATTTGTTTGTAAATGCGATTGCCATCATGTTATTGATGTTATGATACAATTTGAGTTATAAATGTCATTCTTATGATAAGAGTTGGAATATGCCTAGCAAATGATAGAGACCATGATAAGATGATGACACATACTTGATAATTCTATATGCATAAGCATTGTGTGCATATTACCAAGTAATATAAGAACATGTTCAAAACATGTAGTATGAACATATATATGATCTTGGTAACATGATCATGATGAAAATGAAATTACATGTGCAACCTAAAGTTTATTACATGAAATGTTGAAATAGTGTACAATTGTTAACCACATGTAATAAACGCTATTAAGATAACAACATATTTTCTAGGACGGTTGGCCTCCGGAGACCGTTGGTACTCCACTGATTCTACTATGAATTTTCTTGATAGAAAAACTTTACATTTGTGGTCCTAGTTGAAATTGGGATGTTTTGAAAAGTTTTCTTACGTAGCATTGGCTCGAGAGTTGTAGAGTTTTGGAAAACCTCCCCTATTTTGCTTAGTTCGAGGGTTGAGACAGATGAATCAAAATTCAACTTCGGGAAACGTGGGGATGGAAGGCCACGTGCATGACAGCACAATGACCAAATTTATCCATGTTATTTGTAGTGGTCTGTGGACTACCTTATGACTTGCCTATCCTACCTAGCATTAACTAAAAATTAAAATGTTGCTTAAGACTCCTAATTTTTTAAGTGTGTGCATAGTATATGTTTAGATGTGTTTATTTTATTCAAGAATATACCACCAGGCTTGTAGAGCTCATCCTCCTTATTTCAAATGCAAGTACATCCTAGTCATGATTTTGGGAGTCAATCCTTCATTATGTCCTTCTCTCTATTAGCTTATTTTAATTTTGTACCTTTTGTAGAGCATTTTTAATATTTTCAAAATGGCCAACTTGGTTTCATGATACTTGATGTGTATGCCCTACCTTGATAGGGCCATCTCTAATTGATATTTGGGGCTCACTATATCAGGGTAGTTTTGACCATAATTATGTGGGATTTTAATCAAAACTTTAGTTATATGAAATTTTGATTCCCACATTCTTATTTGATTACATGATTTCTATCATTAATGTTTTGAAGAACAAAACAAAACATGAATAACAAGCACCCCCTCAAGATGAAACTCAAAATGTTTTACTTGGTCTTTACATGAAATATCATATTTTCAACAAAGAAACACATTTTGAAAAATATTTAAAGTTTTTCTCATGTCATTTCGCTACAAGAAAAAAAAAAGCTATCAAAAAAATAAACCCAAGGTGTTAAGATAACAAAATCAAATTTAGTAAATGTTGCAATAGGAGTATGTTACAATTGCATTCTATTGATTGATCCATCAGCAGGAGGTTTAATCTTGAACACCCACTTACTTTATACCACCATCTTTTTAGGAGGAAAATTTGTGAAATCCCACATATGAGTGTATTGGATTGCTTGGAGTTCTTCAGCTATAGCTTTTTGTCATAAAGGGTAAAAATTGAACCACTTGATAAGTTCGAGCTCATACAAGGTAATGAGAGCAAACAAACAATAATAGTCTTTAAAATGAGATGGAGCAGTTCTTACTTGGTTAGAGTGGCAAACTTTAGGGGTTGAGGTATGCCTAGAAGACATCGATGTGATGATTGGATTAGTCGATGATGCAAGAAAATTAGTTTCGTTTGTTAAATCAAAGTTTGTTGAGCTTGTTTCACATATCTAAGGATCAAGAAAGGGATCACGAGATGAATCAACGCGAAAAAGGGAAAATGAGGAGAGTTTGAAGACGGTGATGAAAGAGAAATAGATAATCAACATTCCCAAAACTATACATGTCAAGAAATATGTAATTGCTAGACAACTAGGTGGTAACATCAATAACTCATATGTTCAATATGATAACCAAAGAAACAACAAATACTTGAGCAAGTATCTAACTTTGAGTGCTCATGCGAAGGGAGTAAAACAAAACATTTACATTCCTCATAAGGAGTGTGACCAGATTTAGTATAAGACGAAAGTCAAATGGTGCAAACTATGGTAAATAGAACTTTCCTCATAAGAACTTAGTTAACTTAGCACAAAAAGAAGGGATTGAATAATATCTAAAATGTTCGTTTGGCATAACCATTTTGTTGAGAAGATAAATGTTGATAGAGATTCTCACTATATTTGAAAATTTGTATAAAAGTAGCATGTGTGTACGCAATGGCATTGTCACCCTACAATACTTTAATTTCTTTCCCAAATTGATTGTGAATCATCATTTGAAATTCATAGATAGTATTAACTCCAAATGTTCTAGTAAAATATACAACCAAGTATATTTTGAGAAGTCATTAATGAAATCCACACAATATCTGGATCTTTCCCCATTATGGATTAGAGTAGGACCCCAAATATTTGAGTAAACAAGGTTAAAAGGGTTGCATGAAATAGTCCCTTTTATTGAATGCGAAAACACTTTGTTTACTTAGTTGACAATCAAAATTCTTAAAATGAACTTGTCACAAACAACTAGTAGAAGCTAAACACCTAATGCAAGACAGAGATTCATGGCCTAACCAGGAGTGTCAAAAACTAGATGCGAAAAAGATTTAGCAATGGAGAGACTAAGATTAGGTATATGTAGAAAAGTAAGCTTTAAAAGACTACCAACTTTATGTTCGGTTCCAGCTAACTGTCTCATCTTCCAATCTTATGCATCTCATTTCTTATCAAAAAAGGTTAAAATAAAACAATTCTCAACAAGTTGACCAATTGAGCGATTGAGTCATAACTTGGATTTGATAAGTGTGTCAGGAAGAAAAAGAATGGGTGTGGATAAAATACCAATATGACTAATGGATATACTAGATTTGCCAATTGTATAAATATAAAAAAAAAATGGGTGATTTATGGTTAGATGATGAAATTAAGGAAATTTCAAAAGTCGTGTGACTACAACGAACATAATCAATAAACCAATGAAGGGTTTTACTTAATTGGACAAAAAAATGATGGGCGTTTGGAATAAAACCTATAAAACAAGTGCCTTAAGATTAGTTACAAAAAGAGATAAAGTAGATGACTTAGATATGCTTGGGGCTAAAGGAATAGTAGAAGCAACAATAGGGTGACGATGATCATTTATTTTGGCTTGATCATTGATCTGTCACCTACAATTAAAGCCATGATCCCTAAAATAGCTACACTTATAACATTTCCTAATAAAGTTTGGCTCACCTCCCCTAAAAAGTTTGGGAGATGCAGTTGCAATCTCAAAGTGAGAAACAGGTAAAGTTGTCATAACCCATTCAGGTGTTACGCTAAGTTTAGGGGCATGAGTTATTTTTTTTTTTGAGATCAACTCAATTTGTACACTTTCAAGTGTTGGAAGAGGAGTGCAATGAAGTAGAAAAGCATGGATTTGTTTGAAATTTTCATAAAAACCCATCATAAATGAAATAAATTAATGACTATTTTGATAAGCTTGAATGCCTTGGGTAGAAGTAAAATGAGTAATGTTTGAATTGGCTTGAGAATGTTGATCCCAAAATTCACTCATTTATGAGTAAAAATCCATAACGAATTGTCTTGGGGATTGTCTTTGTGACACCCCAATTTTAGGTTCGGACTCCCTGGAATGAATCATCGGGTAACCTTCCCCCAAAGTTGGAGTAGTCAAATTTCCTCTTTCCCTATTTCCTATTTGCTACTTGTATGCAGTCTAGATGCATGCATGAACTAATTAATTCAAATAAAATAAGCAGTGGAACAAATCTTAAAATCTGAAACATCAATGTCCATTTTAAAATAGTCAGAATATGACAATTCCTATTCAAAGTCCAAAACATGGGAATTCAAAAGTAAATATACCTCTTAAAAAACCAAATAGATTCATACCTAATTCAATATTTACATCAAAATACACACCAAAATAAAATCAAATCAACCTCTCAGACATTCTTCCTATTATGCCTCAAGACCTTTATAAATTAGTGTAAATATCTCCTATGGATACCTGAAAAATAAAATTTGAGTGAGCTCGAAAGCCTAGTAAGTCATTCCTACACATTACAAGCATTATAAAGATCAAACCCAAAACATGCAAGCACTTTCAAAGCATTAGTCATTTCACACAATAGATTGGTTTGTTGTAACCTAAGTCTGAAGGAGATAATCTCCTGGAAATCTCCGGTGATTCTAAAATGTCATGATATGCTAGACTCAGCCGTATCTCGCAACTAGGTGTACATTATAATTCCCCAACCATACACAATAAAAACATCAATTCTAGTTGCATCAAGTTTCAAGTACGCTACATAGCCATACTTGGGCATCAATCAATCATCAATCAATAATATACACAAACGTCCAGGTACACTGCACAGCCATACTTGGTGCATTCAGGTATGCTAAGCTCAGCCATACCCTTAGAATCCATTATCTTAGAAACAAATAAAGCTAAACAACCATTATTCATTTCCAAGTATTCTTAACTGAGTAATACAGTGTTAGAATAGGGCTACCTACAATGCGCTTCCAACTGTTCACTGTGGGGAGACGACAATGCGCTTGGTGACTACATAGATCGTATCGGCAATTGTATTCTTAAAATCATTTATCTTCCTTTAAGTTCTCAATCAATCGAGTTATGCCATACAACATATTATTCACAATGGTAGTATTCATAGATATGTGGAAAATGGAGATGAAATCCATGAAATGCATTAAAATTGATTAATCCAGCATCAAGTATCTTTATTCAATTCAATCATGCCAACAATACCAGAACATGCATATAAGAGATCTTTAAACTACCAAACAATCATGTTTCAGATTAAAATCTAAATAATATAAGTGAGCATGGAAATCCCGCCAACTCAAAAATTGTTGGATCTCTCATAGTTCACCTCGCAGAGATTTAATGCTCCAAAATTATTAATTTGCAATTAGCATTAATAACAACAATAATAAATCCTTAAACTTCAATTAACCTATCTATAATGAATTAAAATAATTCTAGAGTTAGATACTCTTAGACTCTAGTATTATTTTTATTAAAATTAGAATCTTTCCCACAATACTCAGTCTTGTTAGATCTCGAAATAATTCTAAGCTCGGATTTATGAACCTTCTAGCATTATCTTCAATACAAAACTTTTATTTTCGAAAATAATTTATTCATATTCAATAAATTTTATTCCAATTAAAATAAGGTTTCCATATTTTATTTCCAGTTTGAACTAAACTCCGAAATACTAATTATCACATAAGAAAACTTCTAAACCAATCCTATTCATTCATTTTCATGAAAAATTATTCATATCAAACTAATATCTCTCAAACATAGAACTCTGCAATATGAGCCTCCAAAAATTCCTATTTTCTCAAATAAAGAATTTTAGTCAAATAGGATTGCTCCCACATTCAATATTTGTTTCTGCATTCTAAATAATTAAATTTCAATCTTAAAACTATCTAAGTTCCTCATTTCTTTCCAAATTTAAATAAAATAATTTCCAGCTAATGAGGCATTCAAGAATTTCCATAGTTTTTAAATAATTATTTCTATCTAAACAAGATCATTCCAACATTCCAATATTCACATCTAAGTGTTACATACATTTAATTTTTCGATTTCGAATCTCCACAACCCCTTGAACTCCGATATCATCACTCCAACAACCATCAAATAATTTATTCATCACAAATAAAATATTTCAAAGTGAAATGAGAATTTAAACTTAAACCCTTTTGCTAACAACTTCAAAATTCTCTATTTTCTGCTTCGGAGATTTTTGAGTATTCAGACTTAGTCTTTATATGCAATATAATCCAAATAATTCATTCAAAATTGACAACTCCAAAATTAAAGAAAATAGATTTTTATACCTTTCTACAATTGATTTTTTGTTCAAGACTCCCCCAAATCACATTCCTCATAAATAATAACTTGCAATAATATTAAAACATATAACCTAAGTCTTGGACATTCGAATATGAGATCTCGAATGTGACACTCTCAAGTGCGAGAGCTCCAAAGAAAAGCATTCAAATGCGAAGGGTTCAACATGCCTAAAATCCAAAGCTTTGAATGCATTGTGAAGCTTCGAATGCTAAATCCTGTTTTTCACATTTGAAGCAAGGTAAAACACTAATCTTTAACCATTAAAACACAAGGATGATGGAAATGTACATGGTATATCTATACGCTTTTGTTTCCCCTTCGTTCCTTGCCAAAACAAGTTTCAATGCCCTAAATTTGATGCAAATCCAAACATACTATTCAATCTCTCAAAAACACTAACACAAATCTATTAAAGCATCAATTAGAAGGCAAAACAAACCTCACCAAAGTTCCAAATGGCTTCGAATGTCAAAACCGTTGAACCCCTTCGCAAACTTGTTCATCACAGATTTGAATTTGAAAGGAAATCAAAAGGGTTCAAATCAGTTCAAAACCCTTGGATCTCAACTGAAATGGTTAGAAACTAGCTTGGGACGGTTTGGTGGAGGTTTGAGAAGACAATAATGGTGGTTTACACGCACAAAACCAGATCTAGGGCTTCACTATCTCAGATTTGGGTTTGAAAATGAAAATGGAGGTTTTGGTGTTCTAGTCCTTTAAATCTCGAATAGGAACGATGGGAGCTGATTTTGGGACGATTTTGTGGTGTGTTGAAGAGTAGATCTAGGGTTTTCATGCTGGTGTTTGTAGAGAAAAACCTCCCTCAAATTTTGCTACTTCACCTTCGTCTTCGTTCTTCTTCGCACAGTAGAACGTAAGTGTGTTCTTCAGCTTCTTCACGCACCAACAGCAACACACATGGCTGGTTCTTCGTTCTGTACTTGTCAAACCCCAAAATGCACCAGCTCAGATCTCACCTTCTTCACGACATTCTTTCTTTTTCTTCTTCTGTCGTTTGATCGTCACACAGAAACCTAGATCGCTATGGTTTCCTTGCCCAAACAAAAACAAACCCTTTCTTTTGTTCATCAAGCTAGCACGAAATAAAACCAGCTATGATTTTTATTCTTTCATTTGTTCCTTTCATGTAACCTATAGGTTATTCTTCCCTTCTTTTTTTCAATCAACCAAGATTTGATTTATTTCTCAAACCCATATTTTATTTTAATCCACCAACATTATCAACCAATATTTGATTTTATTTCTCAAACCATAGGTTTTGCATCCATTTAAATAAAAAATGATTTTAATTCAGTTATTTCTTTTTTGCACTTCTCGCATCTATATACCCACGCAAGCATCGTATTATTTTTATTTTTATTTTTCTTTTTATTCCTACTATCTCGTGAACCTCGTATATTTTTCTTTTCCATTGCTATGTGGTTTGGCGAACCTTGTATCTACATATATTATTATTATTATTATTATTATTATTATTATTATTATTATTATTATTATTATTATTATTATTATTATTATTATTATTATTATTTTTCTCCTGAACCTAACTTTCATTTTATATTTTAAGCCAAAGTTTACGTCACATATATGTAATCAAAACATTTATTTTATTTCTTGATTGATTATTTTATATTTTTATTTTGATTGCAATGTGTGCACGTTGGTGAGATTTCGGGGTATTACAACCTACCCCCTTTAAATGAAATTTCGTCCTCAAAATTTGAATCACGTTAATACCCAAATGGTATATCTCACAATTTCTAGAATATACCACCCCTTTAGTTTAATTACTAAGTCTGTAAATCGAAGAGATAGGAAGTAACTACCGTGTCAGTCGATCTACAATTTGTAATGGACCATTTCGCTTTCATTGCACCAGTTTGAACCTATGTAGAGGATTTGGCTAAAAACTCTATTCCTCTGATTCATGAATACGGTTGATGCATTTATCAACGCACACTAGATTCATCATCTTGCAATGATAAAGGATGTGAGTTTGTTACTCCTTTAAAAGCATTCCCTGAGAATCAATTTATATTTCCTCAAGTCTTTCACATAGCTGAGTAGTTCCATGGGTTTTTGAGCTGATGCGGCTCAATTGTTTCCTAGTGTTCCATAATGGTCACCACCATTTAGCTTGAGGTATCATGTCTTCAATTGTCATTAGTGATTTTGGAATATGTGTGTCCTATCTTTCAGTGAAAAATTGTGAATGTAACCTTCTTTTCGAGTTAATGCTGAGAAGAACTACGAGTTCATAAACTCTAGCGTGATTAAATACAGGAACTGTGATATTCTAACCTAGTTATCATGTGTGACATCCATGACATTTCCATAAAAGAAATATGGAGACTTACCAACAATCTGATGTATGTTCTTACTGGGGATGGATTTGAGCTGTTCAGGCATTTTCGTTTTCATACAGCATATAGTTTGGCAGTTTATGTGGTGAATAATGTAGCTTTTGAGTTAGGGTTTTGGCACAAATGGGCTAAAGGAGGCACTTATATAATCATCATACTCTATCATTTTTACTCTCGCTACAGTCTTCCTCAAATGTACTGGGTCGCAGCTTGTGAAATTTGATCACCAACTCTTGTTACTCCCTGTTATAACTGACTAATTCAGTCTGTGACACTATGTTGGGGAGTCTGGCCTCCTAATGAGCCTGTGGTAGAGGTAAGGTCTGTGGCTCTGCCTATGGTTGTATCAGTACTGGCAGCTGTGGTGTCACTGTTGGCTACAGGGTTCTCACCACTTACTGAATAATCCTCAGAGTGACCTCTAACATCATTCTTTGTGAGATCTCCGATATAATTTCTAAAGTCACCATTGCCTCTACTTATGCCCCTGGCACAGGGTTACTATCACTTCTCTGTGTAGGCTTGTCTCTACTCTCATCTTGAGCCATTTTCTTCTCAACAGTAATTAAAAATCAAACATTTGGTTTAGTACCCAATTATTTTAATCATGATATGAAATACAAATTCCATTTATCATAGATGATTAAAAACTTATTCTTATGTGAAATCTAGATCTCAACACTCCTCCATTTTTTTCCTCAACATTTGGATACTGTGACTTGTAATAACTGTCATTCATTCTAACCCACCTATACCCTTTCATGTTTATCATACTATTGTGACTTTATGTGCAGTGTCTCTAAGTTCTCAATGTGTTTCAGTGGTCTAGGGGTTTATGCTTCTAAGTTGGCAGCATTTTATTTATTTGAGGATACAGGAGTTTGGGTGATGATACTCAAAATAATTATACTACATATATATATAGCCAACATGTAGTCAACACCCAATCACACAATGCATCCAAGCATAATGAAATTTCCAAGCTTCTTTTATGCTTCCAAGTTTGTGTGCTAGGTTTACACTCGCCCTTTCACACAGACTTCCACTCAAAATTACATTACACCCATTACAATGGTGCAAGTGTCTCAATCTCTAAGGCTGGCGCAAGACCCACCATGCTGGACCTCCCAATCCCAATACAACACAGTGCGTACAAGTTCAGCCAAAGAAATCGATTATTCACTAAACATGGTCCGTCATTCTCCAAGTTCAGGATTCCTTCATACCTCCAAATCTCTATGCACCCCATCCTACATAGAGACCAAAGATAAAGTCTCATCTGGAACTCGAGTCCTGACCAAACAAGTGTGCGTTCATAAACATTTTTTGTCTCTAACCTATGCCTAATGTTTTTAAACATATTTATGACCCACTGTAACCTTCGTAGCAACACTCAGGTTTTACCTAAATCTTGGACCCAAGTGTTGTCGTCTTGGACCTTTTTAAAATAGTAATGCAACCTTCTAGGACCTTTAGTCATCATAAAGGTCAACCTTCTAGTACATACTCATTTCCAGTAAAAAAAATTTGGTAAAATTTGTTTTCAGTGAAAAACATTCAATAACTTCGAAACCATGTAATACTTAGAGTGACTCCGGAGATAACGCTAAATAGCCATTACCTCATAGCCCATACGAGATAATGCTAAACGTCCATTACCTCTTAGCCCGAACATAATTCCATTATGCGCCTAATTTTAATCTAGGGCTCTACATATCATGTTCTAGTTTTTCCCAAGAGCTTGATAGCAGCTCTAACTCTGTGATATCCACTAGAATCCATTACTAGATAGCTACTAACCGTGCTCTGATACCACTTTGTGACACCACGACCTCAGGTCTGAACTCCCCAAAATGAATCATTAGAGTAGCCAAATTTCCTCTTTCCCTGTTTCTTGTTTGCTACCTGTATGTAGTCCAGATGCTTGCATGAAATAATTAATTCAAAAAAAATGAGAAGCAGAACAAATCTTAAAATCTGAAACATCAATGTCCATTTTAAAATAGATAGAGTATGACAATTCCTGTTCAAAATCCAAAACATGGGAATTCAAAAGTAAATATCCCTCTTAAAACCAAATAGACTCGTGCCTGATTCAATATTTACATCAAAATACATGCCAAACTAAAATCAAATAAACCACTTAGAGGTTTTTCCTGTTATGCCTCAAGACCTGTATAAATCAATGTAAATCTCTCCTGTGGATAACTAAAAAATAAAACTTGGGTGAGCTCAAAAGCCCAGTGGGTCATCCCTACACATCACAAGCATTATAAAGATCAAACCCAAAACATGCAAGTACTTTCAAAGCATTAGTCGTTTCACACAATAGATTGGTTTGTTGTGACCTAAGTTTAAAGGAGATAATCTCCTGGAAATCCTTGGCGGTTCTAGAATGCCATGATACGCTAGGCTCAGCTGTATCTCACAACTAGGCGTACACTACAATTCCCCAGCCATACACAATAAACACATCAATTCTAGTTGTGTCAAGTTTCAAGTATGTTGCACAACCATACTTGGAGCCCTTAAATCAATCATCAATCAATGATCAATCAAAAATATACACAAATGTCCAGGTACACTACACAGCCATACCTGGTGCATTCAAGTACACTAAGCTCAACCATACCCTTGGAATCCACTATCTTAGAAACAAATAACGCTAAATAGCCATATTTTATTTCCAAGTACTCTTAACTTAGAAATACAATGTCAGAGTAGGGCTACTTATGATGTGCCTCCAGCTGTTCACTACGGGGAGACCGCAATGCGCTTGGTGGCTGCCTATATCACATTGACAATTGTATTCTTAAAATCATTTATCTTTCTTTAAGTTCTCAATCAATCGAGTCATGCCATACAACATACTATTCACAATGGTAGTATTCATAAATATGTGGAAAATGGAGGTGAAATCCATGAAATGCATTAAAAGCGATTAATTCAGCAACAAGTATCTTCATTCAATTCAATCAGGCCAACAATAACAGAAAATGCATATAAGAGATCCTGAAACTACCAAACAATCATGTTTAAGATTAAAATCTAAATAATACAAGTGACCAAGGAAATTTCGCCCACCTGAAAATTGTTGGATCTCCCTTGCTTCACCTCGCTGAGATTTAATGCACCAAAATTATTAATCTACAATTAATAATAATAATAATAAAAATAATAATAAGTCCTTAAGCTTCAATTAACCTATCTATAATGAATTAAAATAATTCTAAACTTATACACTCTTAGACTTTTGTGTTATTTTTATTAAAATTAGAATCTTTTCCACAATACTCATTCTTGTTAGATCTCGAAATAATTCTAATCTCGGATTTATGAACCTTTCGGCATTATCTTCAATACAATACTTTTCTTTCCGAAAAGAATTTATTCATATTCAATAAATTTCATTCCAATTAAAATAAGGTTTCCATATATAAAAATGTGAACTAAACTCCAAAATACTAATTATCACATAAGAAAACTTCTAAGCCAATCCTATTCATTCATTTGCATAGAAAATTTTTCATATCAAAATAACATCTCTCAACCATAGAACTCTCCAATATGAGCCTCCAAAAATTCCTATTTTCTCAAATAAAGAATTTCACTCAAATAGGATTGCTCCCACATTCAATATTTGTTTCCGCATTCTAAATAATTAAATTTCAATCTTAAAACACTCTAAGTTCCTACTTTCTTTTCAAATTTAAATAAAATAATTTCCAGCTAATGAGACATTCAAGAATTTCCATAGTTTTTAAATAATTATTTCTATCTAAACAAGATCATTCCAACATTCCAATATTCACATCTAAGTGTTACATACATTTAATTTTTCGATCTCGGAATCTCCACAACCCCCTAAACTTCGATATCATCATTCCAACATCCATCAAATAATTTATTCATCATAAATAAAATATTTCAAAGTGAAATGAGAATTTAAACTCAAACCTTTTTGCTAACAACTTCAAAATTCTCTATTTTTTGCTTTGGAGATTTTCGAGAATTCCGACCTGCTCTTTATATGCAATATAATCCAAATGATTCATTCAAAATTAACTACAACTCCAAAATTAAAGAAAATAGATTTTTATACCTTTTTGCAATTGATTTTTTGTTCAAAACTCCTCCAAAACACATTCCTCATAAATAATAGCTTGCAATAATATTGAAACATATAACCTAAGTCTTGGGCATTCAAATATGAAATCTCAAATGCCAGACTCTCATGTGCGAGAGTTCAAAAGAAAAGCATTCGAATGCGAAGGGTTCAAGATGCCTAAAATGCAAAGCTTCGAATGTTGAATCCCGTTTTTCACATTTGAAGCAAGGTGAAACATTAATCTTTAACCATTAAAACACAAGGATCATGGAAATGAACATGGTATACCTATACGCTTTTGTTTCCTTTCGTTCCACGCCAAACCAAGTTTCGATGCCCTAAATCTATAGCAAATCCAAACATAGTATTCAATGTCCCAAAAACAATAACACAAATTAGTTAAAACATCCATTAGTGGGTAAATCGAAGCTCATCAAAGTTCCAATTGGCTTTGAACATCAAAACCCCTTCGCAACCTTGTTCATCACGGATTTGAATTTGAAAGGAAATCAAAAGGGTTCAAATCAGCTCAAAACCCTTGGATATTAACTGAAATGGTTAGAAACTAGCTTAGGATGGTTTAGTGGAGGTTTGAGAAGACAATAATGGTGGTTTGCACGCACAAAACCCGATCTAGGGCTTCACTATCTCTAATTTGGGTTTGAGTTTGGTGTTCTAATCCTTTAAATCTCGAATAGGAATGATGGAACTAATTTGGGGTCGATTTTGTGGGTGTATTGGAGAGCAAATCTAGGGTTTTCATTGTAACACCCCAACCCCCACATTCATTGAGCATTGGACATAACCACCATTCTTTGACAGTGGACTTAACCATTTTGCAGGTCAGGCCGGTGTTACTTTACAAGTAACACACACTTGACTTTCTATTTTTTAATACCTCATGCCTTAGAGTAAATTTAAGAATACAAATTTTCATTTAATAAAATTATGGCAATTAAAAATAAAGAAAAATTCAACTTCTTTATTTATAAAAAAAAAAGTATATGACTTTCTAATGTAAACTATTACATTGTTGATCAAAAGAAATTTATAACCTCTAAAAATTAAATTTCAGCGGAAGACTTATTCAAAATTAGGCAACATGCCCTTACATTAAAAGAAAAAACTTAAAAAAATTAGAAACTTGCTAAAATAGAAGCTATCCAAATTCCATGGTCTTCATAATTTAATTTCCTGAAAAAAAAGAGGAAGGGTGAGCACAAAGCTCAGTGGATCTTTTTTAAACAACCATTTTTCAAATTCAAATCAAATAACACATTTGTCGGGACCCCTTCCCAAAGTCAAGGGCGGCCCGACCGGCACAGCGGCTTGACGAAACTCTCTCACCAAGATGAGTTCGCCCAACTGCTGTTAAGCCATCTTTGCAAACCTCATGTGATGGGACGATATCAGAATGATTGGAATCATTAAAACCAAAGTAAGCAGTAATTCAAACGATAACATTTCATTTACATAGT